>WBMZ01000555.1:98938-344539 GCA_013400975.1 Atrichornis clamosus | reverse complement strand
CACTCACAGCCGGCGCAGCGCCCCGAGGCAGCCGCGGCCCCGCGCCGCCGCCTGCGCCATGTTGGGGAGCGCGGGGGCCGGCGGGGGCGGGCGGCGAGCGGGGAAAGCCCTCAGGGCGGAGGGAGAGGGCGGAGGGAGCTCGTCACGGGGAGGAGACCCGGGCGCGGTGCTGGGCGCGCTCCGGGAGAGCGGGGAAATGGCTGTCGGGAGGCGGGGCTGGGTGACAGCGAGATACGGCGCTGAAAGGGCAGATCGAATAAATTTCATTTAAATGTGAAGCGATGCACAGCGCCCAAGGGCTGCCGGCCCTATGGGTGCCCGGGCCTAGCTGAGCGTGTTCCTTCAGGAATGACATCCGGGGTTGTAATAGCACAGCGACACATAAATGTGAGGGTTGTTGGGAAGGGCACGGGGATCTTTGGATAACAGAACATCCCTGTGCCCAGGCTCGGATCAAAACTGCCTCATACAGATGGAGGAGGTCACAGAGCGGTAGGATCAGAAAATCATCAGGATCAGTTCTGCTCCCTCAGGCTTTGGAGCTTTGCAGGCCACAGAGCCACAGAAGATTTGGGTTGGAAGAGACCTTACAGATCATCTCATTCCGACCCCTCTGCCTTGGGCAAGGACACCTTCCACTATCCCAGGTTGCTCCAAGCCCCATCCTACCTGGCCTTGGACATTTCCAGGGAGGGGGCAGCCACCTCTTCTCTGGGCAACCTGTGCCAGGGCCTCTCCACCCTCACAGGGAAGAATTTCTTCCCAATATCCATTAATTTAAGGTTCAGCTCACCAGAGTGTGGGGCCTTGCTAAACCTGCCCAGCCCCACCATAGTCAACATAAGTATTATTTCCAGTTGTTGTTTACAAACAGCAAAGCAGCCGTGCTTTTTCACAAAAGGAATACACAAGATACCAATTGCAATAGTGGCAGGGTTTAACACGCATTCCATGTTCTCCATACTCTGAGGCATTAACAGTTTCTTACCTAAAGAGCATTTTCGATGTGCAGGCAATTTCTGTTAGTTCCACTGTTGCTATTTTTAACTTGCCGTGGTGACCCCTCGCACCAGGGACGGGGTGGTTCACGCGGGTTAAACTGACACGGGATCAGCCTGGGGAAGTCGTACAGTCCCCTAACCTGACTGCAAGAGGTGGTAGGATCAGCTCCTGCTCTAAGAATGAGATTTTAAAAACTAAGTTATTAAGTGAAGCTTCCATGTCTTCATAATTCATTCATTTCAATCTTCTTCAATATATTGTGCTGACTGTGTAGATCCTACTTTTGCCTTCTGGAATCCAGATTTTTAAAATTTCATGTTTGTCTCTAAACACAAGGTGGCAGCATTTTATGTAGTTTAACTATTGGACATTGCGGAGAGCTACAGATATTTTACAACACATAAACCAAAGTTGGCAGGGGAGTTGATGCTTTTAGCAGTAGATCTAATGGAAGTAGCAAACTTATTTTTACTGCAAATCTGCTCTTGGTGAAGGCATCCTGCCAGCATGGCTTTAAGGGCTTGCAAAGTTGAGCAGGATCACCAGATTGTACATGCAGATGTTTGAAAGTGCAGTGCAATAAAACTTAAATGCAGAAATAATAATTTCCTCACTGACACCAGTAAAACATTTAATGTGCACACACACAGAAGCACTGTGATGAACCTACTGATGTACTGAATAAATTGGGTGGGCAACATATTACATTTTATTGTGGAAGCTGGGCATATTTTGAAAGCTGCTTTGATTAATAATTTGAGTAGTTTTCTTGCTATTATTTTTCCATGAGCAGATTGTGAAAAACATAATTTGAAATATGAATTAATTTTCCTTGAGCAGATGACAAAAAAGTCATTCCATGGTAAAATGCAGTAAAACATTGGCTGGAATCATGATTCATAATCTTCAAACATTTTAATGATATAGGAAAGTCACAGTAAAACCAAGGTTCAAAACCAAGATCTGTCTCTAATAAACACAGATATCATGACTCAGATTGAACACTTTCCTTTTTCCCAACAGCCACTTATTTTGTTTCTGAATGTTGGAAATGCAACTTGCTCCTTTTTAAATTTGGGAAGAAAGAGTGTTAAGTAAGAAACAGAGCCAATTAGTTTATAATTTAATAAAGTACTTGGGATCTACCAACTTCACAGGAAGTAAGACTTGCAGAAAAAGAGAAATATATGTTTTGTGACATTTTGTGGCTAGCTGGGAAAGCCCAGATGCTGGTGAAAGCCCAGAAGTATGTTGCTGTGGGTGATAAACTTTAGACACGCACACCCCTCCTTGCTGGAATGCAATGGCCACAGCCCTGGACGTGAGAAAGAAAACGCAGTGTCCAAGTCCTGTCGCTTTAGTCACAGCAGGTTAACACCATTGAAATCTTTCCTCACACTTGTTATTTTGCTCAAACTGATGCTTAAAAATACACCTTTTTCCTTCTAAACGTTCTGATGTAAAGGTTTCTCCAATGATTACCAAACTTCTGTGCCTCTGGTACAGTCCAGGGTGTGACTCATAGATGGGGGTATTTTGCCTTTAAGTAAAAATGGTTGGCTCTTCCTCCTCCTGCCACTAAACCACGTCAAGAAAGAGAATCTTGAGACATCAGCAGCCTTTGAGGGGCTATTTCACACACACAAGTGTGTATTTATCAGTCCAGCTTCTAAAACTAGCACTAACTAGTGAGGAACCTTGTCCACTAAATAGGTGAAAACCTGTCACCAAATGTGACGTGTATCAGGCCAAGCACGTGCCAAAGGGCTGAGCAAACTGCCCCTGCTCTCTGGGCAGCCCTGCTTTTCTTCTGAAGGACAAATCAAGGGGCTTCCAAAGTTTTCGCCTTGTGACATGAAATTATCCATCATGTAGGGATGTGCACTGACACCAGAAGTGGTAATAGCAAGTGAAGCATAATTCTGGTATTTGATCCCTGAGGGAAGTTACGGCCCCTCTGCTGCCCGCACTGGCACTCCTCCAACAGCCAAGTTCCTCAATCAGCTGCTGGCAGCAGAGAGATAGGGTTTTCTCCCCCAACCTTTACCACATCTTCTGCTTTCCTGCAGTCCATCTAACAACCTCTGCTTCTTTAGCCATGGAGAGCATGCCATGTGAGACTCAGCCATTTCAGAGCCTTACCTTGCTCACCACAGACCAGGCAGTGTCCTCTTCCACACCTCTCTCCCGGCCAGCCCAGCTCTAACATGCAGCCTCCCAACAACTGCCTTAGAGGCATTACAGGAGCCTGCACCCAAAATGGGCTTTGGCTGCAGTCATTCAGATTTGGGTTCAAGTTCCTCTGAAAAATCTTTAAAGAGGAAGATGATGAATTTTTGAGTGCTCCCTTTTATTGAGAAGTTTACCTCATGCAGTTGTCTCACAGTTATGATATTTTAAGCTGCCTATTGAGGTGACAATCAGCAAAACCACAGCAAAGTCACACAGAATCACAGACTGGTTTAGGTTGGAAAGGACCTTTAAAGATCATCTAGTCCAGTCTGCCTCCTTTGGGAAAGTCCTTTGACCAAGACAGAAGCTGTTGAATTCTCAAGTTTCTGTGTGGTGTTGAATTCTCAAGTTTCTGTGTGGTGTTTTCCAAGTTATTTATTTCCTCTGGTTTCTGTAGCTTGCATGCTGGAAGGATGCATTCTCCTCAAAAGAGTCTTATTTCCAAGATTATTTTCTGTGAAAACAATTTAAATGTGAAGTAATAAGCATCCTTTTAATCTGCTGTGAGTTCTGGTCTGTGTTTTTTGGATTAACAGGAAATTAAAAGAGATCTAGTTGTGTAAAGAAACAATTAATTTGGTTTCTCTGGAAGTTGTGGGGAGGTTAACAGAAAAATACATAATATTTCAATGCACCTTTTATTTTTTTGTAATGCTGATAAAACAGTGATAGAAATGTCAGAAGAGCTGCCTGAGCCACAGAAGAAATCTTCATCAATGTTTTTGTTAGGATATAAAAATATCTGTGTCAGTGGCTTGCGACCAGAGCCCGTAGGACCCTCCCTGTACTTGTGTTTTAAACAGTTTAGGTGAAACAGCACTCGAGATAAAATCATTGCACAGCAATGCACACTCAGTGATTAAATACAGCCTTTATTATAGAAAAATAAAGAGCATGTCTTACTTCTCATAGCAAGTTATTTTCAGCAACCATACGTTATAGCAAGCTAGAAGTGATCAGCCAAACCATGTTCAGACACTCAAGATGCTAATCTGCATCTCCCTTCTCTTTCAGCTGAATTAACGATCGTCCTTGTATTTGGACTTGTCCATCAGAGAACAAGAAGGACTGCAAGAAATTGAACCTTGCTTTATAAACTTCTAGGTGACTTGTCTAAGTGTGACACCATCGTGCTCCTGGGATGCCCTTGTTCTGCCCTGGGTGTGCAAGAGACAACAGGGGATGGTCTGGGGTGGGAGTGGCAGCAGAGCACCTGGGAGCCGTGAGAATGTAGGGATGTGCTCATCCTGTGGGGATGTCCTAATCCCTGTGATGGCCCCACTGCCTCCTGACCAGCACAGCTTTGCTTCCCTGGTGGATGCATCACATCATCAGTGCATCACCTCATCCTGATCAGTATCTTCTGCTTCAGGGGTGGTTGATCTGAGTCCACGGCTGGGGTGAGAGGTGAGCTGGGGCAGCTGAGACCAGCGCTGCTGGTGACTCTGGGACTCAGCTGCAGCCTTGTCCCCTCCCACAGCAGACAAAACTGCCCTGCTGCCCATGGTATGACGATTATGGCCCACCTAATGTGCAAGTAGTTTACCAAATAGCCTCTTTTTGTATGGTGCTCTTTTAGGGACTTTTTGCTCAAGATGTTTCCTCAGACAAGATGTTTAAAAGAGCAAGTCTGGCAACACCAAGACCATTTACCCCTACAGAGTCTTTCCAAAGGGAGGAAGACCTCAAACCAAGTCCATTAGATAAAAAAATACTTTCTAAGTATATTCCTAAACTCTGGCAGAAGAGAAATACAAGCATCAGCTTTTGAAGCCGCACATGGCAGCTCAGGGAGCAGCTGGGCTGTCTGATTCTAATTCGGCATTAAATTTGGAGAGACAACACTCCCTGCTATGCTGCCCTGCTGACACACATCCCGGCTGCGGGCTGGTTGTTTTGGGATCAGGGATGGGAGTGATGGGATGCAGGCTGGGCCACAGGTGGGAGAAAGGTTGCACTTAGAGGCTGGCATCTCCTGATGCAGTAAGGAGTGCTCCAATGGGTACTCTACTGCTGTAAAGCACTAATTCCATTGGATTAATTTTGCTGCATGTTGGCAGCACTTCCTGGGAGCATCCAATTATTTCATTGGTTTATACCTGTGCCAGTTAGAGCAAGTCCAGAGTATTGCTCATGTAGAAAGGGCAGAATGCAGCTTCATAAAAATAACAAACAAATAATAGCAAGAAAAAGCATAAGAACACATCAGGGAAACCCGAATCCAAACACTGTTCTATCAACAGGTTGATTCACTATTGAAAGAAAAAAACTGTGGGAAAAGCATTAATCTTGCATCACTGGTAAAAATGCCAGGTGTCACAATATTAAACGAAGAATTATCAGTCATTAATAACTCCTTTCTGTCCTCATGCTGATATCAAACTTTTTTAAAAGACTGAATATTAACATAAAGCAAATTTTCAGAACAGAACAAGCAAATGCTATGTCCATGTCAGTAGAAATAACACAGATCAACGCAACAATCCAAAGGACATGTGAAAGAGCACTCAGGTTTGAGTGGGAAAGATGTCTATTGATCACTGGGCAGAACAGCTTAGGGTCAGACTCCATGCTGAGCTTTTTAGGCAGTGTTTGTTGTTAAAATGTCTCCATGTAGCAGTCTGGGACAGTGACATCCCTACTGGAGGCACAGGCTCATTCTCAGATGGAAGCTCTTTATACATTTACCTACAAAACAATAAAATACTCAAATTTCAATTTGAGTATTCAACTGAATACAGCTCAAATCATTGTATCTGTGTTCAAGGTTTGAAAGTTTGGTATCCCATTTCTTGTGCTACTTTACTGTATAAATGTATTCATTCATCTGTCCTGGGCCATTACTCATGGAAGTTAAATTAGCTCCCAGCATTTCCATTTTGTTTAGATACAGATTAAACTTTTGCATTTTTGCATATGACTTTGGTCTTTCTTTTGTGTAATGAGTGCCATTCCACAGTCCTTTTCAAGGCCAATCTTTTATTAGTAAAATTTAAGCCATTACCCTAACTCCTTAGGGGAAAGTGTGCTCTTAGTTAATATTATTTTCCCTTTTGCAAATGTTTTTATACATAATTTGTTATCATCCTGATGTCATTTGCTTCAGTGAGCAGATTGTATGGCATGTGCACGTGTGTGTGTCTGTGTGCACATTTGTGCATATGTTTAGCTTCATAAATCTTTTGTGACAAGGAGTTTTTCCTTGTTACAACAAAGAACATGAGCTGGACTCAATCTCAAAAGCAATTACTACTCTCATGCCTTCATCATGGGTTTAGCAGGAAATAGACTACAGAGTGTATCAATTAGTGTGCTTTGAAGCAACTCCAAATTATTTCCATATGAAAATCCAGCAGCTCAGCTGTAAGCACACTGGAGAACGTTCACTTTGGGGCAGAGAGTTTCTCCAAGGCCTGTGCAAGCTTTGCTTTCCCACAGAAGCCTTGAACGTAGAGCATCAGTGGATTTCCATTTCTCATGGTCCTTGTGCAGGTCTGCCACAGTGGTGGTCACTTAATCCCAAGCATCTCCAGTGAGTGTGGCATGCTCCTGGATAAAGAGGCCACCGTGCTGCTGCCTCAATAGAGGGGCAGTTTCTGGGCTCCTTGTGGCCACTGTGACACGTCCAGGTCTGAACAGGACGTGGGTGACTTGTGAGCTCTCACAAGACCATGACATATTAAGCTCCAAAGAGTCACATATTATCACTGTCTTTGCAAAGGGCTAAGAAGGAAAAACCCAAGCACTTAGGAAGTGTAACTGTGTTGTAGCACGGGTGAGAACTTGCTTGTGAATGGAGTCACACTGACACCCTGAGATTTGGGCACACACCGTGTTCCCAAAAGGCTTTCAGTGAGCTCCTACTTAACAGGGTTGGCTGTAGCTGTGGACCTCTGATTTATTCACTTGAAGGTCAGACTTCTGTCTTCTAATAAATCTAAATGCAATCATTAACAAACCTGATGGACTTTCTGGGGGATAGTGATACTGCTTGCTTTTAGCTATTTTTAGGAATCTGACTTAGGTGATCTCAGTGACCTCCTTTGTTGATAACACAGAGAATTTAGGCTCCTCATTTTGGTCATCTGAACTACATCTAAATTAGATGCTAAGAATAGCCTAAAGTAGAGGGTGTGAGTTCTCTCCTTCCCACCTTAAAGAAACTACTTCCAGAAATATTCATTAGCTGTAAACACATGGTGTCATCTCACTTAAAAATGTGGCTTCAGGGCAGGGAAATTGCCAGGCAGAAGCTAAAACTCCTGTGACTTCTGTACTTGCTGCACACATTTGGAAGTACAAGGGCACCTCAGATGCGTTCGTATCCTCTATGCGGCTTTCTCCGGGAAATCAGGAAGGTGACAAACACTATGACAAACAATCCCAGGATACTCAGGCACACTGCAATGGGAGCTGCTTTGCTGTTTCTATCAGGAAAACATTCTTCTTCTGAAAGGAAAAGGAGATCAGAGAATGTGTTATAGCAGAACACCATACTCCAAGACTACATCTACAGTCCAGAAAAGTTAGCAAATACAAGCCAGACATCTCAAAACTTTGTTTTCTTTTGGTTTTTCTTTCTTTTTTCTGAGTTATACTTACTGCATTTTTTATCTGTGGTGAACCTTAACTCAAGAAAACCATCCTTGCCCCTTTTGCAGTAGCTCCATGCTTCCCTAGAGTGACTCTGCTCCCTCACGTCTGCAGGAATTGTTTCATCATTCAGCACACACACAGGAGGAGCTTTCTTGCCAACAGCAGATGGGGAGCATTACACTACAAAGTGCCAGCCTAAAAATAAAAAGCAGGACACATCCTGCATGGTCAAAAACTGTTCCTATGTGACATCTGATTGCTTCTTCCCAGTGAAAAGGGTCAGGCCAGAGGCAGGAGCCCAGAGTCCAGCACATCATTAGTGCAGTAAGAATCCTTGTTAAGGATTCTTAAGCGTTTCATAAGAAAAATCAATTTGTAATTGTTTTCTCTGTTTAATTCAGAATATTTGTGTATAATGGTGGCTAACTCAGAACATCCAGAGATTAGGAAAGCAGAAGCCTTGGACATAGTCCAGGGAGTTGCTTTAGCAGTACTTTTGCAATTTTGTTGTACATATGATGATATCAGAAAAGGTTGTGACACAAATCATATATTTGAAGAACCATCCAAAGATACCACTCCAAACACACCTCTTATCTACAGAAGAAGCAAATCCTTACTTCCTCAGTCAGTTCCAACCCAAATGAACATTCAAGTCCTCCCCTGATTAAACAGAAACTTACTACTTAAAAGTGCGTTTCTAGATTGAGGTAAACTGGTGGCTTTCCTATGAAGAGACTGCACCACCTGGGCCACTGACAGAAATGGAATATTTACCCAGTAACAATGGCAGGATCACTCTCAAATTCACAATTTAAGTGTAGCCCTGGGAGTGAAGGCAATGTCTGGGAATGATCACTAATGTGTTATCCCAGAACTGGATCAGACCTACATCTTCCATCCAATCTACAGAAATGGTCCTTCCTCAGGTTCCAGGGAAAGCCAGACCTCTGTCATGATGCTGTGAGGGGCACCTGCACAGCAAACTGTTCTCTAAGCAGGGCAGCTTGATCAGCTAACCCCCACAGTATGTCCCAGCTCAGCAGTAAATCCTGTTTGTGGCTGGGATAGGAGGGAGCTCCAACCCCCTCTGCCCCTCTCACTCCCTGTGACTCTTCCAAGGCAGGTTTCAACAGCACTCTGAGATTAAAACCTCTGTTGTTATTCCAGTGACTGTGCTGGCACAGGTTGTAGCTTGGCTTGGGCTTTTCCCCCTTGAGAATCTTTACACTGACAGCAGGCAGTGAGCCCAGGGAACATGTGGAGTGCATGACATCATTTCACAGCTCCAGAGCCTCCACATGGCTCTTCCCAAAATCTGATCCTCTTCTTCTCTAATCCAGACGGTGATGCAATGCCACAAAGCCAAAGGCATCAGCATTCTACTAGATGCTGCCTTTTAAGAGCTTTGCTGGTTAATGTAACCTGCTGTTAAATGAGCTGGAAAGTGTTTGCATCTAAGTATTGTAAAAGCCAGAGATGTTTGAATAGGCCATTTTGCTTTGATGAAATCTTGGGAATGAAGGAATGAACTCTATGAACTGTGGGAATTGTTTCTGATACCCTGAAGTAGAGAAGGCACTTTTACAGATTTCCAGATTCAAACAGACCAAGCTATTGATCTAATGCTGCTGCAATCTGAACAAATTGTAAGGAACTTGAAACAAGTGACCATTAATGTTTTCTTTTTCTTCCTCATTTAAAGATAAGCAAATCAAGAGCAACAGAAGTGAAACTATCAGTCTTGAGACACCTGAGAGGAGGAGGCTGTGATGTGTTTAAGAGTCATTCCTTCACTGGGGATTTTCTCTTTCAAAATCTGCATACGCAGCCAATACACAACAGTTTCATGGCTATTTTATGGCCACTGGGGAATTATTTCAGAGGTGGTAGCTGCTTTCTCAGCTCTCTGATTCAGAGCAAAACTAATTTAAATTTGTATATGGTATTGATGAGCAGAGATTAGCCTGACCTTGGGGAGAGAGAGAAAGAGAGACAGAGAGCATCTTTCTCAACTCCGTCTCTCCTAGAGGTGAAGCCATAACTAATCCCATAACTAAACTCATTCATTGTACATATTTGAATGGGAATGTGGGGACCAGATGGAATCCCTTGAGATGTTCCAGCTCAGTGTTATCCCATGAAAAAATTCTTCATGAGAATGAGAGCATAGATTGGCTTCTCAGTGTGGCTTTTAAAAGGTCCATGTCTTAAAAGAGCCCCAAATGTTGTTTCCCATTATATTCCTTTTAGAATAAGAAAGGTAACCAAAGTGGTGACCTAGCAGAAGAAGAATCAGTCAAATAGAGCCAAACTGCGTCAAACGACAGATCTAAAGTAAAAAGAAGAACACAGGGGCATTATTTTATAATCACTCAGGAAGACAAGTGTCAGAAGAGGGAATGTTTTTTAGTGCATCTGAAGGGCTGGAGAGCTAGTAAACCCCCCTGTGCACCTGAGTTCTGTTATGGAAATGCCCTGAGACAAAGCCACTGAAATGAGAAGTACAATTTGAAAGACACCACAAGGTCCCACCTGGTCCACCTTTCTGGTCCATCTTTGTCTAAGTCTTTTACCTGCTTGTCTTTTTGTGGCACTTCTCCAAGAAAAGACAAATTACAGAGATGAGCATCACATTTAATTCTGAAGCTGGGAGTGGGCCAGTTGTGCTCCTCCTCAGGAGCACAATTCATCATGTCTAGACACAGCTGCTCTGCAAGTACCCTTCTGCACTCACAAATACCCCTTATTAGTTGGCAGTTTGCTGCTGCAGCTGTGGGACAACGTGAGTATCAGGAGACTTAAAAATAGCCAAACTCTGACTGTATCGAGCACACTGGAACTGAACTGTACACGTTGGGGTTTGGGCAGTGCACTGCTGCTGAACACACCTCTGCTTGCTCTGGGAGAAAATGGGTGAAGAATAAAATTGTGCCTGTGGAATTGAACAGTTTTAATGAGAAGGTGAAACAGAAAGTACTGAATGCAGGAGGAAAAGATACACTCTGTTGGAAATGACTCAGGAAAGGTTGAGGAAACAGCAGTGGGATGTGTATGGGTGTAATTTAGCAGATTATACCCAGCAGGTACCAGAGTGCTGACAGGTAGGTCCCGGAAGGATGGAAGGGTATCCCTCTATTTACCTTTTCCAAACTGGTTACCCACAAAATCAAACGCCTGCAGCTGCACATGAACAAAAAGGATCTGGAAGTTCTTCTCCAAGGTGAAGGTTTGTCTGCTGGCACACTTGTAGGAATTCCCCAGCTTTGTTGTAAACAGCTTCTCATTTATGGCTGCATAGTAAAGCATACCTGGAGGCCAGAGAGAGACAGATGAGAATCCACAGTAACTGTTGGAACCAACATCTGAGAGAAAATGGAGGATCCCCAGTGCTTTGTCAGAGCAACACTCCCAGAGGTGACTAAAGAATGGGCATTTTCTTCATAAACTATCATTTATTTTTTCTTACATGTATAAATGAGTGCTTAAACTATCAATGGGTGACTCAGCTGAGCTCAGGTTAGAAAAAGTGGCTAAAATTTCAGATGCTTCTTCAGATCATATTTTAACAGAGTCTGCAAGAGGGGGTTAGAATTCTCACAGGAGCAGACAGTGTTTGAAGTAATCTCTATTCTGAAAGAGTGGGGCAGGAAAAGCTTTTGAGGTCAAAAGGAAAATGTAGCAATAGTGATGTAACTGCAGCCGTACCCTTTCTCTTCCATTTTCATATCATAATATTTAGGTGAATGACACATTGAAAGCTTGATGAAACACATATTTGCAAAATCCAGTGTTTTAAAGATATGAAAGTTTATCCCACACCCAGAACAGTTTGATATGAAGAGCATGTAAAATCACTAACCTTCTGAAGATAACTGTACTCTGCTCTCAATTTTACTGACAGAGTAACTTGGAGCTTGCTGCAGAAGAAGATATATCTTTATTAATAATATATACTCATATTTGCAATGGAAAGAAATACAGTTCACTGCAGCAAAATGGTCACAAAGAATTTCCCAAAGAAACACATTTTAAAGCATCACCTTCGAGACCCAAGAACTAGCTCTCTTGGATGTATTTTTCTTTTCCACATCTCAGCTACATCACCAATTCTGCTCAGTTCAGTGAAACAGGACCATGCAGGTGTCATTTTACACAAACTGCTCAAGCTGGACATTTGTGAGAAACTTGTAATAACCAAAAGTAGGAAGACTGCTGACGTGGAAAGCACCTGGTACAATGGCAGGGAGCCAATTTTCCAGCCAGGTGTCCTGGCTGTATGTGCCCTGCTGGTACAACCTGGACACTGGCGTCCCCAGGACGGTCACAGGGCGAGAGCCAGCCCTGGGAGCCCCCCCTGGTAGCAGTGTTGGAGGATAATGTGATGCTCATGCAGCAGCCCCACTGCTCAGTTTAACTCCAGCTGTGAGCACACAGGGACTGGCAAGGGCAGCTGGTGGATAAATGGCAGTAAACATTAACGTCTCCTGTGCACCCAGTTAAAAATCTGGTAGGATGGAGTGGGAAAATACACCAGAGAAAAGGTTCGTAGCAGTCTTCCAACTTAAAGTCATAAGTAGGTGAAATAGGACTGGTTTGGGGTGGCAGTGCTTTGTTCTGTTTGGCCACAGTTAAAAACTTTGCTTGGGGAAAACACCTGCTCCTACTTCTCGTCTTGTGGGTTATTGACACAACTTCCTTTATTCAGGCTCTTCACAGAGTGGTGAGCACTGCACCAGCCTGGGGCCTGAGCCAGCTCCTCTCCCACCAGGGACAGCCACAAGTGCCACTGCTGGAGCACTCCTGCTTCAAAGCACTGAGAGAGGCTGTGGGGGCCAAACACATAAAGACCAGCAGCAAACTCATTTCTTATTAACTTGACTTTCAAAGCAGGCCGAGCCGAGCCCTGCTGTGCTCTTGAGGCTTATCTTTAAGTGAAGGGTGAATTGTCTAATGCTGTGCCAAAGCTCACCTTTTTCAGGGTAAGACAGGTCAAGCACCTCCTAAAGGTTCACATCACTCTCCTCAGCTTTGATGCAAGCTGGGGCTTTCATGGGTACTTGAATACCCAGCCTTTCTCTAAGGATTCTTGTAACACCAAAAATGCTCCTCTTGTTGCAGAAACCACACATTTAAAGCAAACATTCGCCATCTGAACTGATCCTTTGTTTTAAAATAGTTCCTTCATTTTTTGCCTCACTTTTCCTCTGCAGCTTTTAAAAAACTTTTTGCCATAAACTAAAATCAAGATGATTACTTATTGAAGTATTTTCTTGTTCAAGAATTAATGACTCATGTGGGGTATAATTTGCTGTTCCCTCTTGGACTTTCCATAAAAATGACTGATTAACCATTTGTACTTTTCTTAATTGCCTCTAATTTGAGCTTGGAGCTAGGCTGTAAAATTGACACTTTGTCTTGACTGATTGAAGGACACAGGTCAGCAGTGATCACCAGATGCAGCTCTGAACTGCTGTGGCACTCCAGGACATGGCCTTGGTGCACATTACACTCACCAGAATTTGGTGGGATCCAATCTGTGCTGTATTCCTGCTATTCTTCCCTGCCCATTAATGACTCTATACACAGAATTAACTTCTGTCTTTAGCCCTGCTGGCATCATCACCCAGCCCTTACAGCTTTCAGATAAATAGTGCTGCCTGCTGCCTCCCAAAATGTGCAAGTGCCTGAGGAAGCAAGAGAATGGCTGCACTCAGTGATTTTATCCTGTGCTTATAAAAGCTGCAGCACTCTTGGTAGCTTGTGTTAAAGCCACGTATGATGTGGTCCCAGTGGGGAACACGGTATGGACAGACACAATGTCAAAAAGAAAGCTCATTTTCCCACTGTGTAAGCAGGACCTTTCATCTTTCCCAAGTTTCCATGCGTGTTTGTAGGTCTCCCCGGTGTGATGCATTTTAAGGACATTTATCTACAATTTGGTTGGTGTAGTTCACTTGTTCGGAATTTTCCACTCAGAAATTAGATGAAATTAGGCTCCTTCAGCTGTGCATGTGTCGTGGCTCCTGGGCACTTAAAACTGCACAGGCTGTCCTTTGAATGTGACAACTCCAGCCCAGCTGGCTTTTATGGGAAGCAAATGGCTGAGAGCAACTTGACAGTGTGAGTCGGAGGTCCCAGCACACACACCTGGTTCCTGCACAGGGACTCCAGTCCCAAACCCCTTCCCTCTGTACCACTCCAATGCAAACAGCAGACCTGACATTCCCTCCCATGAGAGTTCTACCTATGTGATAAAGAGGCTCAGATTTTGCTTGGCTATTTCTAGACTTTGTGTTGCTTGATGGGGCAGCTTTAACACTTTCTATCAGAGGATGGCAAAACTTACCCTTCACGGCATGTGTGAACCTTTCCAAATTGAAAGTTTAAACAGAGAAGACATGACAACATTGAAGTTAGTCATGCTCTGAGCAGGATGTTGCACCAGCAGCTTCCAGAGGTATTTTACAACCTGAATTAATCCACGGTTCTATGATTCTAGCCCTTTGGGAAGGACAGAGGTAATAGTGCCTTCTTTACAGATGGAAAACAAGCACAGAGATAGATGAAATGTCTTTTCCCACAGCTGAAGCTGGATCAAAGGCAGCCTAAGCTCGTGTTACCCAGTCCCAAATACTCCTTCCCTCTAAATGCAACAATTACCTTTACAAAGGTGAAGTTTACAAATCCTCCACTAAAAGTTAAGTTCAGCTCAGACTGCACCATCCCACAGCTTCCAGATATCTGTGTGGCATTCGGGTTGACAGTCACATACTCCATCTGCTCCTGTAGAGAGAAGAGACATTGCAGGGCTGCTGATGAAGAGGAGAGAGGAACTTAATAACAAACACACAGAGATTTACAGCAGCCCTTTTTTTGTCCCCCC
The DNA here is from genome assembly GCA_013400975.1 of Atrichornis clamosus. Classification (NCBI taxonomy): domain Eukaryota; kingdom Metazoa; phylum Chordata; class Aves; order Passeriformes; family Menuridae; genus Atrichornis; species Atrichornis clamosus. The sequence goes on along the minus strand of WBMZ01000555.1, from coordinate 329,823 downwards.
AGACAGGCTCTTTGTGGCCGAATGAACAGGCCAGTGGTGGTGGCAGCCAAACTGCTGCTGCCAGGGTCGTTCCCCACTCGTGAACCAGCACTGGTGGCTGTCTGACACCGCTGAGCTGTTCCAGTGCACTAAGCAGGCAGAAAATACTGGGTTCTTGTTCATTCAGTGAACTGATGTGATTCAGAGCAGGGTCAGATGAGATAAAGAGGGAGCAGTGAGAGCTTGTGTCTGAAGGCAGAGAAAAGATCAAGACAGAAGCAGGCAGGGGTTAGTTTGGCTTCAACATGTGTTGCTTCTTGTATCACCCTGGGCTCCTCATTCTGTCCTGCACATCGCTTCTACTCTCTGACAACAACCACTGCAGTCTGAGGGAAGAGCTCAGCTGCCCTGAATGCAATTTGACTCTTTCAGTCTCATCCAAACACACTTTGTGTCACTATAAGGTGTGGTCTGGGGAGATTGGGTGTCATGCTCCCTGCCTGGCTTCTGCCATGACAAGGGATGAAAATTACTTTTAAACTTTTAACAATATTAGATACTCATCCCATGTTAGGAATATCCAGACATCAAACAAGAATATTTGTAATTGTAACAGGGATGGTTCAAGCACAAGAACTTCAGAGCCTGAGGATGTAGCTCCATGTATTGTATTAAAGGAGGCTACAAAACCTAAAGTCTGAGAGACAAAATTGCAATTTTGGCTTATATGACATCTTTTGCTGAATCATTCTCAGAGGATCACTTCTAGTAAAGGGTACCAGCTCTTCAGAACCTGGCAGTTCCTGTGATCCTAAAATCTCCATATGTCAGGATCAGTACAAAGCTCTGAATCCAAGTCTGTGAAATGACAATTTCTTGCTTTCATTGCAACTCACAATGTCAAGTTCTTCACTGAAGTCAGTTCAGATTTTAACTAATCTCCCATTCTAGGAAGCACAAATAACACTGTAGGCTGATCTCCTGCCCCAGTATTGCTCCCAGACATACATCACTGAAATAGCAAAGCACCTGTTATGTTCCCCCGGGATCATCACACAAGCCAAAGTACAGCAGCTGAGATGCTGGGGCACATGAGGGGCCTTAAACTGACAGCAAACTACTTATTTTCATCACAGAAACTAATTTCTGAAAGTGGCTCGGAAAGAAGAATAAATTCCAGCTCATGACGAAAGAGTCACTCCAGAGCTCAGCTTCCACCTCACCTTTTGTGTATTTTGAGCCATCAGCTGCAGACCCATGACTGCTTTGATGCAGGTCCTGTTTCCATCAGAAAGGGTGTAGGTGCCGGTGGGGATGGGAGCGGGCTGCGGGGCGGGAGGGGGCCTCACTGTGGCAGGGGATGTGGTGGCCGTTTGTGTCCCTGGCCGGGTGCTTGTCGTGCTGGTCACGGCCGTGGCCGTTGGATTTCCAGTGGCTGTTGTTTGTTTCCCTGCCCGTGTGCTGGGCCTGGCCCTCTGTGTGGTGGCGGCTGCAGAGGCGGTGGCGGCTGACACTCGTGTGTTTGCTGTCTCGTCTTTCAGGGAGGTGCTGGTGGCTGCTGCCGTCATTCCTGTGCTCGCACGGGTTGGGCTGTGCCCGGTGCTTGTGTCCTTCACTGCAGCTGTAACTGTGTGCATTGCCTGGCCCGTGGCCTGGCCGTGTGTGCTGGTGTTGTCTGCTGGTGTCGTGGAGGTGGTGTCTGCTCCTGCCTGGGCCGTCGTGTGCTGGCCTGGAGCTGCTGTTTCCTGCTGCTGCTCTGTTGTCTGCACAGTTGTTCTGTGGCTCATGGGTGTTGTCTGAAGAGAGCCTGTGCTGTTAACATGGGCTGCAGTGCCTTGAGGGGGTGAAGAATGATAAAGGGAAAGTGGCTGAGCTGGAGTAGCCATATGATGGAAGGATGTGGTTTCTGGAGACAGTTCGACCCCCACGGCCATTCCAGCAAAGCAGGAGGAAAATGCTGCAAAGAAACTAAAGTCAGTAGTCTATAAACCTTTACATTTCACTCTTATGTTGATAACCACAACATAACTGCACTGGGTTTGTAATTACATGGGTAATATGGTTTCATTCTTCATTTGGCTCCAAACATGGTATCAGAGTGAAAGCGGACACCCTGTAGGACTATCCACAACATGCCACCACTCCCCCAAGCTTCACACCTCTGAGTATTCCCATTCCAGAGACAGCACATTGGCTCCCAGCTCTCCACACACTGAGGAAGCCAGAGGTGTGAGCAGGCCTTGCACAAGAATTCCCTACAGGCAGTAGTACAGCAAGATTTGCTGGAAGAAAATTACTGAGGCCTAAGGAAGATGAAGTGGGTGTAACAGCCAAAGGGGTTGTTGGTTACTTACCAACAAAGTGTAGGGAAAGGGGATGTGTGTGTGTGAAGGAAGGGAGGCAGGGTAATGGTCTTACAGTGATTCACAATAGTCTGGGAAGCCAGTCTGGGAGACAGGGGAATTCCTGATATGTATGGTTTTGTTGTAGCCATGTCAGCTTGAACCCTGAAGTTCTTCCTCCTGGAAGAACCCAAAGAAAGACCATCCCTCTTAGTGATGGGCTTTCAGAAATGACCAAAAAAACCCCAGGGTGCAGCATCCAGGGGCATTTTGGACCACATCAGAAAATAGTCACAGCACCAAAATTATGCTTTCACCTAATAACATTTACAGAAACACGACCCTTGCAGAAGTGAAAGAAAATGTCTGGCTCCTAAATGTAAATAATGAAGGAAACAAAAAGTAGGAAAGTACATTGCAGAATTAGTGAATGTCACAACTCTTCTGCTCGAATCTTTGGTTGTGAGTAGGCAACAAGACTCTGGAAAGACAAGGTCAAGCTAAAAGAAAGCATCAGTCACCAACATATGTGAATTCCTTGATGTGCATGAAGCTTTAGGTATAGTTAAATGCTTTACTGCCTAAATCAGCAGTAAAGCAGGAGGACAGAGATGAATTCTCCAGTTTGGAGACAGAAGGGACCCAAATGTCCAAGACAGCATATTCCCAGCAGTACAGCTCCACAGAGAATGCCACAACTTAACCTGAGTTCATTGTACACTGGTTCTTTCAAAGAAATTTCTCAGGAATTGGTGTCAACGTTGGTGGCAGGCAAGTTGCTGAGATTTGTATTTTAGGATAGATTAAGGCCAGAGGCACATTTAGAGTGAAAAGAGCTGAAATCTCCAAGTTCTTCCTTTTATTTATTTATTTATTGCCACTCATAATGAACAGAGTTCTTCAATAATAGCTGAATTCACAAACTGTCACCAATTTAGGATACATATAAATTAAAAATAATAAAACCTATTGGGTTTTGAACCAAATTCAAGATAAAAATCAAAGAAACAAGAGCAGATGTATAGAACTTAACCCTTACCATAATCTTCCCTTAAAAATGGCTATGCTAGAGAAGAGCAGAAATGTAGATGTAAATACTCCATACTCCTAAAATTGCCTGGGTTTCACTCTGCTGTACACAATACACTTGGCTGCCATTTTAGCTGCTATCATCAAAGAAGTGTAAGTTGAGACAGTTGAAAAGCCTCAAAAAATATTGTGATTTTTATCAAAATGAACCTAAAAATACATGTTTAATATGATACTTTGGTGCATTTTCTTGCTTTCCCCTGCACAGCTGTAAATCAGATAACTGATCTCCTTCTCTGCGGGCCAGGGGAAGGCCAGAGGAGTTACCATACACCAGTTATGGGTAGCTGCATCTGAGTGTATCAGCGTGATAAAAACAAGAAAGAAGAAGTTGCAATTTTCACTCTTTCTTCCCCTATAAGACTCTGAAACAACTCATATTTAAATTTACATACAGTCTTGAAGTGTCTGTGCAATTTAGTTTTTAGTTCACAGATTTGTTTTGATTACTGACCAGATAACACCTTACAGATGTGGAGAGAAATATCATCTAAGTGACATTGGAATAGCCTTTAACGAAGGCCATAGCCATAGCCTTTAAACGAAACTTTGTTCTCCCCAAAAGGTCATTTCAACCCAACTATTTTTCATTCTGCAGCCAGACGGTCACTGAGGGGTAAAGGCAGAAATGTCTTTGGGGTTCCCCATGGCCCTTGCTCACTGGGGAATACCAGACTGTTCGTCCAGGCTCTCCCAAGCATTGTGGAGCTTCTCCCATTGCATGGCCACGCTGCTGAACCCCTTGGCTTGGACTGTCTTCTCAAGAGGGATTTGGCCACACGAGCTCCCAGGGATGAGCAGGGATTGCTCTCTGGTTGCACCTCTTGTTCTTGGCTGTGTTTAGGTGGCTGTCGGAGTGGTTTTGGTGGCTCTGCTGTGTGAAGGGGCAGGTGGGCCCATGGGGTCCCTGACCTACCCTCTAGCTCAGACCTGGAAGCTCCCCTGTGGCTCCTCAGCACGGCCACATTCCTCTCCGGGAGCTGGCACCGCTCGGAAAGGAGCCGCCTGCGCGGCTCCCCCACCACAGCCTTTTCATGGCTCTGCCAGCTAAACAGGCCACAGAGCAACGAGCAGTGGCAGCTCTGCACCCCATGTAGTGTCCTTTCTTCTTCCTCCCATGAAGCCAACTCAAAACTTCATAAAAGAAACATTTTGCTTGAGGGGTGCAAGTGCCCTGGGGTGTATCTTCCTAGAGCAAGCAGCTGCAATCTCCTTATCTCACTTTAGCATCCAAGTTGTGTGTTACAGAGGCTGAGGGCTCTGTGTGAGCCCAGACAGCCTTCATGCAATGCTCCAGAACAAAATACTCAGAAGAGGACCAGTTCTCAGAAATTCGCTATTCCCAGCATCCCATTTCCATGCTTTGGGGACAAGTTTTGATCGTAAGGAACATCACTGCTCTGCTCCCAGGGGTTATGGTGGGAAGCTGAGTGCTCAGTGCCATGGTCTGGCTGTGCCATTTCCCAGCTGCCATCCTGAACCAGGGTGCATGATAGAAACTCCTACTGAGCATTTTTCCCCCTTTTCATCTAACCACACTCCTGCTGTTCAGCTGCCCAGCGGGTTTGTTCTGCTTCCAGCTGCCAGGAGAAATGCTCGTGTTTAGCTGAATGATTCTGAGTGGACACAAAACCTGACCCAGCTCCTGTAATCACTGAAAATCACTCTCACCAGCTCTGGCTGCTTTGGTTTGCTTGAGGAATTGGAAAAACACCAAAATTCTCTGAGAGGTTTCCGTACTGTCATAGCTTTCCTCCAATCCATTTGACCTTTATCCCTTAAGCACTAATTATGTTTAATCCTCTGTCTGCACAGAAAGACTTGACTTTGTGGCATTAATAAAACATCACAACAAATTATTAAAGGAAAGATCAAAAATGGATAAGGACCAGAGGAAACAAGTTATTTCTGGTCAAAACTGGAAGGTGACCACTGAATTATTGGTGTTACTGCTCAGTCTGATCTTGCTCTCCTTTCATTTATAGGTTTTGGGGCTACTCCAGCTGACTCTGGCTACGAAGCCAATGTGGGAAAGGAGAGAGAGACAGCAGGAGCGGCTCGTGGTCAAGTCCCTGGGCACTTTCCCTGCTCAGGCACTGGGAGGGGGACAAGAGTTGTTCCTTGTGTGATCCCTGTGTACTGATGGCAAAACACACCAACAGTCCAGTGCCCCAACAAGCACTCAAACCCTTAGCCATTACACAGATTAAATCACACTGTGTCGTTCACCAGGCAAATTTGGTGCTGCTGCAGGTGTTGAGGGGTGACTTAAAGCACTGGGAGATGTCCTTGATCTGGCTGGCCCCACAGGTTTTCATAGAGCAGCATTAAAGATGAAATGGTGACTTTGATATGGTTTGTCATTGAGAGAAGTCCCAGCCTGTCTTCTCCAAGCTCCCTGCCTCACTCCTGCTTTCCTGATCCTGCTCTGCATCTTGCAATCAGACAAATTAATGACTCAAGCAATGCTTCCTTAGTTTTTTCTGTCGTGCTTGTCTCACTCATGATTTTCAGCTAGTTCTGCTAGTCTGGAAATTATTTTTAATTAAGAAAACTAAGGCCAAAAAAGTCTGCTTCTAACGTTATTTTGAGCTGACTCCTTAACACAGAGTTTATGCCACCACAGAGTGTAAGAGAAAATACAGAGGAAAACATCAAAGTCTATACCTGCAATTAACTGTAGTTACGGTTATTTCTTAGCAGTGGGACTTTACTGACAGCACCCTTAGTGCTAACACAAAACTCCTCAAAGTTTTTAGTCTGTTAGGTGCTGTCCTGACTGCGAGGAAACAAAACTGCCCTAATGTCTCACTTTTCAGATAGAAATGATGCTGTTACTCACCACAGGCGAGGGTCAGCGAGATGAGCTGCCGTGCGCTCCTCCCCATGGCCAGCACGGCTGCAGGTGGGAGAGGTGCTGCTTCTCACCGGCGAGCGGCTGCAGAGGAACTCGAGGTTTCCTGCGGACTGAAAAGTTTCACTTGAGGCAGGGAGTGCTCAGTCACATGGCCGGGAAGGAGGTGGAGAGGGAGGGGGAGACCGATGCTTCTCGCCTGTAAACTACCACAGAAGGAAATAAATGATGGTTAGGAAAGAGAGTGAAAAGAGAAATGGCTGCTGGGCTCGCTGGGAGGAGCACAGGCTCACTCAGCACCTGAGACACGGGGCTCTGCAAGGCCCGGTAAAGGTTCGAACATCTCCCTCCCGTTCTGACAACTCGTGCCCCAGCAGAGGGTTACAGCCTGTAAACCAGTGCCTCCCCTGTGTTCTTTATAGAGTACTTTCTTTAGGGCCATACTCCTTTCATGTTAAGGCACAGAACCATCTCCACAGAGCACCTGCTAACAGCGAGACAGGGCAGAGCAGAGCCCCGAATGCTCCCCAGGTGGGGACGGTCCGCAGCCTTTGCTGCCCGATCCAGTGCTGCTCCAAGGCCTGAGCTTGTCCAGGGTGGGTCGGCCGGGGGGGCTCACCGTCAGTAATGCATCCAGACACCCCCCAGCAAATGCTCAGCCTCACCTGTGTCCCCAGAGGGGCTCCTGCAAAGCTCCCCCGGCTGTGGCAGGGGCTGCACGGGCAGGTGCCGGCCTGCGGAGCTGGGATCTGCAGCAGGGGAGGGTCACAGCTGCCCTGGTGTGCGGCACTCCCTGCCCCGGGCATTTGCCCTGGGGCCTGCTTGGGCCACGGAACAAAGCAAGCCCCACCCTGGCATCTGCCGTGCTCCTCATTCTTTTCCTCGTAGCTGTACTCACTGCAGTAACTTGGAAACACCAGTGACTTGAAAAGTCAAGTGAGGCAAAGTTTGCCCCCAAAAATCTGGATACTGGCTGAAATCCGTTCCAATTTATCTGCTCTATTTGCAGTGTGTTTCTGCATTCTCGTATTTACCTGTTTGCCTTTCTACATGATCCACAAGGTGTATTTGGGTCAACTTGTGCTCCCTAATAAACACTGGTAGCCAAAGGCCTGCAGATGGGGTAACTAAAATAAAATCCTACAACTTCTCTGAGCTGTCTGTTTGCACTTCCTGAGAGTCCCAGGGCTTCAGGAACATGACTAAAGGAGAGGGCTAAAGGAAAAAAAAACCACTCTGCCTTTTGTTATATGTATGTTGGAAAAATTAAAGTTACATGGGAAAAGTGTGTGGATTTTTTCAGCTCTGATGATGTGCCTTTCCTGATAGTCATTTATTTTAAATAGAAAAAAACCTAATTTTACTTGTTGCTTCATATAGAGACATCAACCACAGGGTTTTGTACTAGTTATAATTTTTATAAATTTCAAACAAAGTGTGGTTCTACACAGGTCAGAATGGCCTAATTACAGAAGTTCATTTGCACACTTTTTTCTTGTAATAAATTCATACATTCTGTCTTGACTGGAAAAAAGGACAGGTAATTCTGTGCTCTTTCCCTGTCTGATTATCTCTCATCAGTCACAATATACAAATACATCATTATCAACACCATGGAAATCATGTAAGAAAAACAAACTGTACCAATTCTCAACTGGGGAGAGGAATTCTTAGCAGCTATTTCAGCTCCAGCTGCAAGAAGAAATACACATTTTGGATCTTTTTTCTTCTTATTCTTATATATTTCTAATCACATATATATATTTGAAGTCTTTCTCATACCCAATCCTGTTTGAAATACCAAGAGTTTAAGAAAATCATAGATAATAAAATGGCTTTTCATCACATACACAACCAGAACATAAGACACACACACAGCTTTGCTGTAGCTGGCAAGAAAAGCCAGAGCTTAGATGTGGTTTGGCTGCAGCGGTTTGTGTTCAGGACAACGACCATTGCTCTGATTCTCCACCTGGTTCGAGGTGAGCAGAGAGGACCAGGCCTGATTATATTTTAGCCTGGTTTACTAAAAGCAAGACTTGTGTGTCGTGGCAACTGCCTGTCTCTGTTTGCCATTGGTGCCAGAAAGGAAGGGCTCTGCTGCCCTGAGTGAGCAGAGGGCAGTTTGGAGCATGTGACGTTTCTGAAGTTTCACAGAAGAACAGCAGAGCAGAGGGAGGAGACCCCAGTCAAACCCTCAGCCTGGAGGGCAGGTCTGACCAGTCCAGGCCCAGAGAGCACAGCCAGGTATGGACTCACTGGTCCACCAGCAAGGGCTGCTGCAGCACAAATTTACCTGGGATCTTGTGTCTTCTACAACTAAGACTTAGTGGCAACTATTACTTTTAAATGACTTTTAAGTGGTCACTATATCATCTCCAAACAACACTGAAATGAAATCCTTATTTGAAAACTATGATTTTTAGGTCCATCTACCTGAAAAGGATGATGCCAAAGACCTACATACAGAATAAGCACACCCTAACATACACATTAGTCTTGCTGGACATTACTAAATCATCTTCTAGACTGTACATGGAGAGTCATTCCCTTAATTATCACCTTGCTTGACAGAAATGCGCTAATTAAAAGACTATCCTGCCTACTATTTAAAAAAAACAAAAAGTCATCAAACCCCATTTAGTCACATCAGCAAAGCCAGAAGGTTACTTCCTGTGGGCTGCTCTGAGACCTGTGAGCAGCCTGATCTGTCACTGAACTCCCTCTTTCCCAAGGCAAGCCCTGCAGTGGCCCTGTCTCGCTGACTCTCACACCGCAGGCACAAAGGGCCCCGTCACTGCCCAGCAGACGCTGCCAGGGCTGCCCTGGTCTCTGGGTTTGGAACATGGAGACAGAAACTGGCACCTGCCTCTGGCTCAGCGGCACTGCAGGAAGGTGAAAGACACAAGTAATGGTTGTGGGCTCCCTGCTCAGGCTCAGTGTGTCCGAGGAGCTGCGGCACAGTCAGCTCCCAAAGCACAGCCACGGGACAGAGGGACCTGTCATCCTCAGGACATTCATGGAGCAGGGCAGACTCAAACTTTGGTGCAGCAGGATAAAATATGAGATTTTGGGATAAAAAAAAGTTTTCAAAAGCAAAATAGGGAGAAGAATTGCAGTAATCCAGGCCCTACCTTTGCAGTTGTCATGAAAAGATGGTGAGCTGGAAGAGGAGGCTTTTCCTCAGCAACCCACTGCCCTGCTCCGCTCTAAACTGCTCCACAGGAGGCCACTGCTGGCACTCGTGGAGAACACAGGGGGACACATGGGGTTGAATGCTTTGCTTTCCCCTGGAGGGTCCCCAATTTTTGCACACATGGTAAAATTTAGCATCGGAATTCAACTGGTGGGAAATTCAATAGCTCCCATTTCACAAAGGTGTGGAGGTACCAGGGGATGTAGGACTAGCACACTGTCACCCTGCTCACAGCAGAGGTAGGAAATGGACTGATAATACCTGATTTCTCATCTTCTGTTCAAACAGAGACTTCCCACTGCCATTTCACCATCAGAATGAGATTCCTCAAAAACAAAACTCCAAAGTAGAGGTTTTCATCTTTCCATCTCTCAGCAATGTCACAAATCTTGATTTTGGCAGTTTCAGATACCCAGGATAACCCTTCCCCATCTCTCTCTCCCACACATAAAAGCTTACTATACTTATTAATGTGCAATCAAAGCTCCCTACCCCTTCCCTCTCCTATGCTTAGGGCAGGGATAGAGAGCAGCAATGTTACCAGGCTGTGCAAAAATCACTGAAAGTAATAAAGAAACCAGAATTAACCCATTTTAGGGAAAGGATCAAGTAATTGCACTATAAGAAAACATCACTGCATATTTCCTTAGGGGGCTGATAGGAATCAATTCTTCCTGCAAGATGCTGATAACCGCAGTAGACCAAGAGGATTCATGTTCCTGAGAGCCTACATGTCATTTCTGAGGTAAATGACCAACACAAACAGGCAAGTTCCTACCTCTTTAGGACAATAAGAGCTTCCAGAAAGGTACAGAACTCTCAGGCTCTTTAGTCGTGAACAGAAAAAGTCAGAAATCACAGAGTTTCAATATGCAAGGTTAGAAGAGCCACGGGAAGTAATTACCACAGTGCAACTCATAATCAAGCAATGAGTCTTCACAGGCAAAAGAAATCTGACTAAGCCTTTACCTACTCCAAGGCTTTTTCTCAAACAGGACTATCTACCTGCTTCACACCTATCCTGACTCACACACTAAGACATTTGCAATGCCAGCCTCCACTGAGAGACAAAGAAAAACATTCGAGTCCCTGCAAAAGTGATAGCAGAAATGATACAGACACCTACTGTTCTGCTCAGAGGCTCAGTTAGTAAAGAGGGGATTTTGGTTTTCTTCATCTCCATTTTTAGTGCTTTCGTCCTCTTTGTTATTTACATAAAGCATCACCAGTCTGAGAGTTAAACAAAACATCTCTAAGAGAGAAAGCCACTCACTCACTCTTGAGCTTCTTATAGGGCCATTTTTACCAGACTGATCTTTGCCTGTTTGCAACCCTTAGTCAAAACTTATCTTTACTAAAGTATTAGCAGCTTTTGTGGGACCTAAGACCCAATTACCATCAAAATGCCTTCATGCCTTAACAGCTGCTCTAAATGAGCTAATGGCTTGTATAGGAATAATAACATCTGTAATCACTTTATATTATACATTACATCCTTATGTGGCAGAGATTTGGTACAGTCCTTTAATCAAACGTCCTGGAAAGAAGTATTTAACAACAACACTTTATCCACTCATTGGAGCATCTAATGCTCACTGCCTATTTGCAATGCTTAAGTATATTCCAAATGGGGGGTGAAATGTATCTACTCATAGCCCAGCACACACAGAAAGCATGCAGTCTACTCAAACATGTGACATAAATGGCATTCAATTGAATTCTCGGCACCAAATGCAAAGGGTTGTGATCCAGCAACCAGAGACTGTAGAGGGGGCAGAGGAATGACTTAGGTTGTAAAAAGAGTCCAAAGTGTTCTTTGTCACAGTAGCTGTTACATGTCTTTACTTCCCTGCTAAGCCCTGCACCTCCACCTCATAGCCAGCAGCTGCCCCCTGCACCATTCCAAGATGTGGAATGCTGTGTGCAGCAGGCCCTTCCCGTGCCACCGCAGAGGAGTCACGTCACTGCTGCACGGAGCCTCTCTGATGGTCCCAGTCAGAAGTTTCCTTTCCACAGCCACCCTCAAACGGGGTGTTTTTGGTGTTGACCGTCAGCAAAAAGGGCACATTTGTGATGATGCATCAGCTGGAATTAAGGAGGACAGGGAAGGCACAGCCAGAGGCAAGCAAATGGAAAAACCTCCAGGTGACCCCAGGGCAGAGAAGGACTCGTAACCACCACGTGCCCCTCTGCAGTGACGCGGTGCTCAAGCAAAGTTGCCAAAAGGCGCGTGCATAGAAACTCTTCAGCTCTGCTGTCGACCTAATTTAGGCCACATCTTCTGAAACAGTTTGATAATCAATGCGAGAAGCATTTTTCTCCTCTAATACTGAAGGTAGGTTTGATGTTTTCTGGATGTTTAATGCTCCTTTCAAGTTTGTTTTTCCCAGCTTGCCAGGTGGACAGCACAGTTCTCATCTGTTCATGGTGATGAAGTTTTAGTGAATTATGAACCTCAGAGCTTGTGAGAAAGGCAACTTTGATCCAGTGCCCACCCAAGATAAAGACAGGTGGATGGGGTCCTGAGGAAGGCTGGTCCTGCAGTTCAGCTGCCAGCCCTCTGTTCTGCTGGGAAGCTTTTGGCCACCTCACTTTCCTTCGTGTCTGACTCTACTGAGGCTGTACTGCAGGAATCGTTGTACATGTCTGAAAAGGAGGACATGGGCATTGTCACTACAATATGTCTACAGGATTTTCCATCTACAGTCTTGAGGTTCTTTGTTAAAAGCCTGCAATAAAACATAAACAATCACAATTCTACTGCTCTCCTAATTCCTTCATGAAGGCAAGGGAGGCTCTTTTAGTGTGTAACTGTAATGTGGGCATGGCTTTGTTTCTCTTTTGCAGCATTGGCTGTGCCAATGAAATTTGCCATAGATGGGCACCGAGGGTGCAGACAGAACTGACCTGCTGTGGGGGTGAAGGAGCAGCAATTACCAAACCCCCTTTAAACTACATTAAAGAATCCTGAGATTCAAAAAGGGTTTCCTCCACTTTAACAAACTGTCAAAAAAAAAAGAAAATCAAAAGAGGCTCTGAATGAAATGGTAGTAGCTCCTCATTGCAGATCCCCAGGGAAAGGCTGTGCCAGATTTTGCTTTCCTCTGTTACCAGAAGAAAAGCAGGACACATTTCAGTAAATTATATTTAAAGATGGGCAAATATTAGTCTAAAATTGTAAGCCTTTGATCTGCAGAGCTGCTCAGATTCAGCTTTTCCAGTGCAACCTGTTTGGGTGTTAGGTCAGAACCAAAGCTGAGGAAGGATGACTTTTAGTGCTGATTTGGCTGAAATCTTACCAGAGCAGCCCTTCCTCCAGCTTTTGAAGCCAGCTGTGAAATATGATGAAGGCAGTAATGGTTCATGAAATTTAATGTTTTCAAACCTAGGCCAGAACCACAACCCTGACGCTGATCTACATCCAAACTCTATCCATGCCATCAAAGCTATCCTGCAGGCACACCCTGTGTATGAGACACTTGTGCTAGCTGTACACTGGTAGCCACAGAAGTTTGGTGGGAGATTCAAGTCCTACCCAGAAAGGGAAAAATAATTAAACCAGGCCAAGGAAAGCTGCTGTGCCTGACTAGCTCTGATACCCAGGCACCACATTTCAGGCTTCTCAGCCACGTCACCAGAGACTGCAGTACAGACATACACTCAAGTGAGTACTTTAATACAAAAAGTGCACTTTTTATCACATCTTTTTTTACCATCACATCCTTTTTCAGTGTAGAGGGGACAAAACCCCCCAGTAATGTGTTTTCTCTATTACCTGCATTGCTGCTCTTAATTATGTTGTTACTGTCTCCCTCTGCTGGCTGCAATATACTGGAAGGGACCCAGTCGCTTTTCTCAGAGACCAGTTTCTTCACTAACCTGAAACTCAGAGAACAGTCAGTGAATTTTCCTACATTCCCTTTCCCTGGGTTGTGTTTCCTAGAGGTGCATATTGAGCAATGGTTTCCTGAACTAAGGAGGAAAGCAGAGGACTCAGGGCAGTCCTAGAGGTATTTGGTGACTAAGTTTCTTCAGTCTCAGATGCTGGCCCAGGTTCCCAGATCAAGCTCACTTGCAAGCAGCTGTGTGACAAGGAAGCAGAGCCTTGTCCTGTGGTTGGGACACTGCCTTTGGGCTTGGTACTGCTGGGTTAATGGTTGGACTCGATGATCTTGGAGATCTTTCCAACTAAAATGATTCTATGATTCTAAATTCAGAGCTGAAGAAAATTAATATTTCATATTATCCATCCCCCTTGCTGTAAATACCACCCTGGGGTGGATGAGCTAATTCACTTCCCAACTACTTCACCCTATGGAATTTGCTCCCTTCTTAGCTGCATGTCAGTTCTGAATGAAGGGTGGGACTACACTTCAAGGGGATCAGATCTCCCTCCAAATGAGAATATGTGAGCTCAGGGGAGCCAGAATCACTCTCCTTTGTCAATTACATCTTATATCTAAACCTTTGGAGCTAAAAGTGCTCTCAGTGGAAGGTGTGGGGGTTTTATGGATGTATCCTAGAGGAGGGTGCTGCCTATGACAGTTATCCTTCTGGCTAGAAGGCGTCAAAAGTCCAAATACTCCCGTCCAGTTCCTTTACACAAACTTCTGTCCTCTTAAACCTCACATCACAAGCATTTGGGATCAAAGTCAACCAGGTGGAATTAACCAAAGCTGCTTGTGTGGTCATGCTTCCCACTGCCTCTTTCATGTTGTGATCAATGGGTGAGGGGACTTGGATTGATTTTAAAGGGACTTCGACATTCTTCTTAATATTTTCCATCTTTTCCAGGAGGTTATGGCTGTTCTGTCAAATTCTGTCTCTCTGCTATACTTACCATTGACCATTCTCTCCTTCCTGCACAAACTGCACTAAATCTCCATCCTCAAGAGTAAGAGAATCCGGAAAACAGCTGTCAAAACTGCCTTCTACCCGAAAGAGATTGCTCCCCTAAAAGGAATGAAACAAGGCATCAAAAATACAGTCACTATAGATAAAAGAACACTTGCAAGAGGGTTTAATTAAATACTGAATTAGGCATTCCAAGCTGGCTGAGATTTCTTACATAAGGAATTGTGTCACTTCTTATTCCTTTTATCATGACCAGGTTAAATATTATTCAAAATTAGGGCAGAATTGTGCTGTGCATTTAGACTTCAGGATTAACCCACCAACCATTATTCTGATATAAAAATTTGGTTTGTGACATTAGGTGAAGTTATCTGGAAAAGTCTGAAATTACTTTTTTTAAGGCTCAGAGTTTTCCCTCATTTTTGTAACAGGTAAAGTTATATCTTACAAGTACAGGTGGTTTTTTTTATCCTCATCCTGATCAACAAAATAGTCTTGGAATAATCTCCCAACACCCCAGCTCAAATTCCCATCTTCTGCATTCCCACACATCCATGAATTTAAGGTGGGTATGAATCCAAACTTTGCAGGTTACATTGTGATCATTAGAGAGGAGGAGGTTGTGCTGGGACAGGGCAATGTAATTTGAAAAAGCAATTACATTGTTAGGATTGGTCTCTTCCTCCAAGTCAGAAGAGTTGGAGAGTTCATCCATGCTGGAAGGGATGGCTTCGAAATCTTCAAATGTGTCTAGAGAAGGCATTTGTCTGCTGGGCCAACCTTTTCAAAAGAGATAAACCAAAAAGAGTTAGCTATCAGTCATTAGTCTCCTTCAGAATCAGTCTTTACAAAATAAATGTCACAGATTCACTACCAACTATTCCACTTACCATATTGCTTGTACTTTTTTATAGCTTATTCCATGATTTTGCCATAAAAATTACGTCACAGCCATTATTCTGTCTCTAAAAACCTATACCACTTGCTGTCACTTATAGGAGGGCAGCCTCTGTGGCCCCAGTGTTCGTACCCCTGGATACCTCCAGTGTTCAGCATTGCTCAATCCCTTCAGCTCAGGAGGTACAAAAAGCAAGGACCAGGAATATTTCTGCAGAGTCAGTGCTGTATCAAATGATATCTTGTGCTGACATGGTTATTCAGTTTCCAGCTTACCTCCACATGTTTATGTAAGTCCAAAGCCATGGAATTTTGGTTGACTTCTTATCTCCATCTCACCCCAAGGTGATATTACCACCTGAGCAAATTACAAGACTATACCCTGGAGCAGGCTGGAAGTGCAGGGAAGGGACAGAATAAACAGCAAGGAATAGGCAGCCAGACCTTGGGGGTATGAAGAGAAGTTCTCAACAATATTTGTGCTGTTAGCTGTCTTCCTGCATGATTTTCACCCTGAACCACCCCAACCCAGTGGAACGGAGTCAAGGAGAGATTTCCAGCCCAGGCTCAACAGCCAGTCTCTTTACCTACAAAGGCATGTCCAGAGGATTTGTCCTGAGGAAAACTGAGGCTCAGCCTTATAAGACCTGCCTGCCTGAGACTCCCACAGGTGCAAAAGTAGCTCAGGCTCTCTTGTGCAGATAGCAATCATCATCTGCACTTCCTGCACTTGATGCCTATCCCTTTTCTGGTGGGGATGGGGATGATGACAGTCCAACTCGGAGGAAACAGACCTTGCACCTACCAAATGATTCTGCAGCCCTGACAGGTACAAGCTGAATGGAGTCAGTCAATTTACCATGTGCCTTCCTAATTAATGTACCCACTGGGCATTAGCTGATTCACAGGGATTTGGGCTGAGCAGATGCTGAACCAAGTTCTTTACATCCTGTGGGCCATTGCTCTTGACAAGTGCTCTGACCACAAGGCATGGAGACAGATGTTCACACAGTGGGATTATGCACATCCCAGCACTCTCAACCCACACCAAAACCTGGCCTGAGATAATACAAAGCCCAAGCCAGGCAGTTCAGGCAATAAACAGAAAAGTGATCAGGTCTGGGAGAAATAGGTTTATTAATTGATTTATTTAATCCCTCCCCATGCACATCTTCCCAGCTATAGGCACTGGCTGGTGGAACACGTGGCCATGCAGCTCTGCAGCCCCTTCTCCTCCCTCCTGTTACCCAGGGACTGTGTCTGCTCTGACGACTGGAATCCATTTACAAGGGACACAGTGACCTTCTTCCACCAGAGCTGCATCCCCAGCTATCTCCCCACGGGTGTGCTTTGGCCATCTGTACTTTTAAAGGTGTAAACAAGACCCTGAAGTGACACTGTTATCTATCAGTTTATTCACACCGGCGAAATAGTAGCAAATGTCTAAATGTGCAAGAATATGTTGATTCAAATTAACTTCAACAGCTACAGCAATTTCAGTTCAAATTCACAGGTTGGGCTACAAATACTAAGAGAAAAAAATATCCCCCTTAGACAAAGCTTCCATAGTATTTTGCCACTGTCATTTGTAGAAAGCATCCAAGGCAGAAACCTCACCAACAAGAATTCCTTACAAATACATGCATCAGCCTTCCTCTTCCCTATAAATTGCTATTCTAATTTCAGCAAAATTAGCTGAAGAAATAGCCTAAGCTTTGCATACTTAATTCAAGCTATAAGACAGATCAAATTCTGAACTCTCTGATATCAATTAATAAGAACTATTTTCAGCTGTGCCTGACCTCAGAAAACCAGAATCTGGGGCATTGTTTCTATGCTAGTGATCCAAGCTTGTTCTTTCATTGCTTTGATGGGAAATAATATTCACCAAATGAGAAAAATCTCTTTCTATTAAAGAGAGTAAATATGATCATAAATTTAGATTACATTCTCAAACCGAGATTTCAAATGCTTTAATTTTGTTTACCTGTCTGTGAAGCAGATCTAGGTACGGATCTCGTGGTGGAACCAGCATTACATTTAGTCTGGGCCAATATGGTGTTCTCAAAAGCATCTGTGACAGGAAGTACAATTTGTGTCTTCAAGGTGAAATAGTGACCAGACAACCAGTACAAAGTGAATTCCTGCATCACCTCTGCAACTGGCAGTCTCTTTAATAAACAGGTGGACTGGGGTCCAACAGTTATAAAAGAGGAGACACATGACCAGCACAAATGAGTGAAAGGACAGCAGCATTCCACAGAAAAACTGTAAGTCTGAGAAGGACAGAGAACAGTGAAATGAATCAGAAGTATTGATGTTAATTAAGGAAAACAATTGCTGGGTGAACAGTGCAGTGTTCTATTTCATCACAGCTTCCTTACCCATTTTTAGCATATTTTCCCTGCAGCATTTCAAATCATTCTGTAGGTGATGGTCTGTGGTTTTGATATCAACCCACACAGCAGTGAAATTAATGATTTCGCTCTTGATGAATGCAACTAAATTTTGTGAGGGAAGTTTCTAAGTACACTGAATCTTTTGCATTATTACCCCCATCAGAGCCCTGGCAATAGCAGCAATATCTTCTGGTAAAGGGAAGGTAATGTTCATTGTTTCCTACAGACTGGGGAGGGATGTTGTGCAGCAGGACCTCGTTTCTAACCAGTGAGGAGCAAGTCAATTCTATGCTGCAGACAGTACTTGCACCTTGAAATCCCCTCTGCCTCTGCAGCCACATGGGATGCTGAGATCAGAGCATCTGCCAGTGAGGAAAGCAAGGTATAAACACCACAGTTTGGGAAACTCTGGTGCTGGGTGCCAGGATGATTCTAAGCACAGTGCCAGGGGTCACTGGCAAAAGGAAATATTCTGCAAACAGCAAAACTACTTTTGCTGTCTCTGAATTGTTTCTTCCAATCTCTCTGTTCCAGTCTCTTCCTCTGCTGGGAGTGACACAGGAGATAGCTCTGATCTTTCACTGATTTCATCACTGACCTGTTCACCTGCTCTTTCTACCAAGTTTTTGTGCAGAACAACACAATGCCAAGAAAGGATTCCTCAGCCTACATCTCTCTCCTCCCTGTCGTGCAGCAGAGGTACCTCGCTCGTGTGCCCTAAGGCAACATGCTCTGACAAATGGTCAGGTAAGGGGGAAAGTCAACAGTGGAAGCCAGTGATCTTCCAGTAGCTGAGGAACAGCATCCCAATTTCACTTTTTTGTATTGTTTATTAAACAGTAATTGTTGAATCTGCTGCAAAAAATCAGTGGAAATTCTGCTTGTCTGAAATGAAACACTGCACCCTTAATGGCTATTAATGCACAGTCTAGCCTCTCCTGCAGTCTTCATGCACGTGGCTCCTGCTTCACTTATTAGGTGTAGACACTAACAGGGGAGGAGGGATGCAAGCGGCCAGCCTGCAGGTGCAAAGTTGCCCCTTGGCTCCCTGCTGCTGCACTCTATGGAGGGAGGCAGAAGCCAGACAGAAAATCCAGATCCTGGTGACAGTCTAGAGCTTTGCTCCCCAAACAGGCAGGGAATTAGGGCTTTAATTTGGGCCCATCCCTAGGTGAATATAACATGAGTGCAGGGGACAGGCAAGGGAGTAACAAGCTATCTTTATCTCAGTTATACAGATAGACTGACCCCAAACCCCTAATGGACTCCAGTGTCATCCACCAGCCGTGATGAGATGTGAATTCAGTGAATAATATCAAATGAGGTTTTCATGCAGGATGGAAATATTCCTACCTTCAAACCCCAGGGGAGTTGGGTCACTCTTTATTTCATGTCTCTTGACTTTAACTGCAGGAACAAGGGGACCTGTGTGAAGTTACAGAGTCACAAGGCTGTAAGTACTGTTAAAGAAGAAACGTGCTTTCCTATTACCTGAAAATACTACCTACCTAATACTTTTAATTTCACCCAGAAAAATGACCAACGCGTAAATTCTAGGTGGTAAAAATACACACTTCTGTGAAGTGGATATGAAACAGACTCCTTTTAGCAAAAGACATTGAGACATCCCAGCAAAAGTATGTGCTTCCCCCCAGGTCTCACAGCTGTTCCCTCTCTCTCTTGCCCAGGAGGTGGCACTAAGGCAGCCAGACCCCGAGGCCCAGCTTTTGCCTGTGAGACTGGTAGGGCAGAGCTCTCAACAGCCAACACTTACAGCCCACAGAAGTGGCAGGCAGCTGTCACAGTTCCATGTACAGCACCTCTCCTGGGCCCTGACTCCACATGTGGAGGGAGCGGAACTCTCTGCAGTGAGGATCAGACACGGCAGCAGCTGCAGCCTCAAAAGTGGTGATCCCAACACCCTGGCTAGACCTGCACCTGTGCTGATGCTAAGACAAGACTCAGGCTTCAGCTCTACTGGTATATGAAATATTTCCTTAGAGCAGATGCTGTAAATAAAGACACTTAATTGAAAAGCATTGATTTTGTTTTCTAACTTCAAAAATCCTTGCAAAAGTAGCTTTCTTAGTATTCCAAGAGATTGCCAACAGTCTTGTGGCAGACAGGATTCTAGGGTAGGATTTTTTGATCTGAAACTTTAACAAAGTTTGACTTTCATTGCAACTCATAATATGCTCTCTTTGATAAACCACACTAAAGAACAACCCTTGGTTGTCCATTTTCTTTGTACATGTGTGCTTCGTTCTGTTCCCCAACTTTGGAAATAATTATTAGGAAATAACTCAGTCTTCCCATAATTTAGCAACTGGTCATGTATTTCTGAGTTGTTGCCGAGGGCAGAAAGCTGTAAGAACCTCTTCTCCTGGGCTGTGCCCACCACTCCATGTGGTCATGTTCAACTGCTATGGTCTAAAGGTGCTGTCAAAGAAACATTTGTAGGCAGTGGGACTACCACATCCTTCCTCTGCCCATCAATCCCACCATGCCCTCATTCCCTGACAGCCTCACTGCAGTCAAGGATGTGGTTCATACCCTTCACAGCTGTTAAGAAAGCAACAAATACTGAGCAACTTTCTTCCTGGCAAAGATTTTCATACAAATTAATTCAGATATTTTTCCTTCTGTTTTGGTTTGCGTATTGCCCTGAAAATCTTAACCTTGCAAATCAGTTCCTCCATTCCAGGCAATGCCAAAAGGCAGTATATTCAGAATTCCATGTAAGACCATATGTTCTCTTGTCAAAATTATCCCTGACATGTAGGCATATGTGCCCACAATCCTATTGGTTTTCAACACGATCAGCTCACCTAAATGCATATGTGCTTTTGAGTTTAAATGTAGGCACTTGTACAGTAACTTATAAATGTGCCTTTTCTCAAAGTGAATAAAGCTGAAAAATAAAACTTTCATAAGTTTCTACACAGACTACATGGAGTTCAGTGCATTCTGGGCAACCAGCTCCCTTAGACGTGTCTTTAAATTTCCTTGCAAACACAATTTCCAATCTTAACAGTGATATTGCTAAATAGGATTAAAACTGGCATCTATTGCTCCTCCACTTTTGGCTTGATTTCAGGCTTTCTTGATATCTGATGTCTGCTACACACTGAGGAGATTCTGTCCTTGAAAGCAAAAATCCTAAAGAGCTTTAAGGAAACAGAGAAATAATTTCTATTGAACATCAGTTAATCAAAACCAGGGAGAAGCTGGAAATCTAATCCCACGTCAGCCAAAAGTGAATCCAGTTTCCATGGAAACCAGCAACACTTATTGAAGCTTATTGTGAAGAAACAGCAAGAGTCACTCTGTGCTAGGAGCACACCTTGATACACGTTCAGAATGTCTTGGTCTGCCTCCCTGCAGGTGTTACATTGGTTCTGACTCTTCTTCTACTGGAACCTCCTCCTTTTAAAAAAATCGAGCCTGTTGTACTCACTCTGTGAACAGCATTTGGCAGTGAATGTGTCAGCCAGCAGGCAGGGAGAGGGGTAGCTAAGCAAGCAGCATGACAGTACCTTTGGTCACAGCAGAAGCATTAACTGTGGTGCTGATGGAGGAGGCTAGGGAAAAGCGACGGGTAACTTCTCTTTCCTTAGACTCTGGATCTGGGAGAATAGACAGATGCAATGCAGGGCAGGGTTAGAGGTTAATAAGCACTGAGGGTAAAAGATGTTCAAAGCAAAGCAGCAGCTGGAAAAGCATAAAGAAAAGGTAGGTTGCTCCTCTAAAATAGACACAAAAATTACCCTCAACAAAGTGAAAAGCACAGAAAGTGTTGATATGAACATATTTTCAAAGCAGTTCCAATTGCTCCAATTTTAATACTTCAGAAAAGAAACTTATACCAATAATTTTTTTAGCAACCAACTAGTGTCCAAGTACAGCTACAAAAACAGAGAAATGAGCATGATGGCTGAAATGGGGTGTGTGTCTACAGATGAGGTTTGGATCATTTTAGACACTGAACTGTTTGTTCTGTGATGACTGACCTGAAATAAACTGAAAAACAAGCACGAAGAGTTCACATTTGACATTTCTAAAATTTAACTGTGTGAATGCCTGAAAACACTCCCTGATCCTCCATCCTTACCAGTGCAAACCAGCTTGGAGAAGGTGAAGGCTACATAGTGGGTTTTTTGTTTACTCAGTTAGGATCCTGCCTCTCCTCTGAGTCTGCTAATGAGTGAAGACACAACTTCCCCAGATTTCACTGAGATGTGCTGGAGATGTGCCAACCCCAAGGAATACGAACTTGGCTCTGCAGACCAGGATGGCTAATGCTGACCCAAGCGTGGGGGAGATGTAGAGCACTTTGTGTGTGGACTTTAATACACTTTGGTGCCAGCTCTGCGTGGCTGCCCGGGGAATCTCTGCACTAATAGAGTGCAGGATGCTAAGGTTTCTCCTCCAGACATTACCATTTCTTTAGCCAAAACTCCGAAGTGCTTATATACAACATTTTCTAACCCATCATATCCAGCCTAGGCAGACAGTTCAGCATTTCCCTGAGCATCCATGCTCCACTGCCAGTTGTTATCCTTCAGGCAATCTTGTTTTCACCCTAATTAGTCTTGGTGTTCTGTTGTTTAGATCTGCCCTTTCATGTGTTCTGGACATGAACAGCCACAGCAGGTCTGAACCAAAGCACACTCATCTCAACACAACATCCTTTGCCATGGCCAGTAAGGAATCTTTAGACAAAATGTTCAGGAGCAGGACAAGCTGATTGCAGACACTTCCCTGTTCCCTTCTCCCAGCTTCCCATCTGCCTCAGCAGCCAGCCCATGTTGTGCTACCGGGCTTTGCCTGCAGGAATGACCACATTCTGCCAGCCACCCAACCCGTTTGCCAGCGGTTCCCTCTAGGCCAGGACCAGAGCAGCACCACAAAGTGAACCTGGACATGGTGTAACAGAGGTGTTCCACAGGAATCTCAAGTAACCAGACCCAGCAAGGCTTTGAGCTGAGAGTGCCTGTGGCTGAGAGGGTATGAACACTTCTGAGCTGTGCTTCACTGTCTGGAACCCTGAATACAAAGCAAGACATTTCATGTGACAAGAAAAATTCAGATATAAAAGCAAAAGAGACCCAAACCAAAACTGTAGATCCAAGCTCGCACACATTACAGCATTATTTCTGAAATTCGTATTTTGTAATTGATTTCCCTGAGTCACAAGATCTAAAAACCACTGATTTTTATATTCAGACATTGAACTGGTTTGTCCATCTAGGATCTCACTACCACATGCGGCTTTAACCTTGCAGCCAGAATCTCATAGCAGTGCTGGCTCTTGGTGCATTCTTATCTATTTTGTAACATTGTAATTTATGCTTCTTCTGTATTTCTGCTTTTATTCTTTCATCTTGCTTCTTCCTCTGATGCTCACCCTCTCCATCACTGCACACTAACCCTTTGTCTCACAGAGGAAATATCATTTATCAGAACAGGAGAAAACCCACACAATAACAATAAAAGGAGTAATTACAGTATCTTTTCAGAAAGTGATTGTAAGTAGTCATTCAATTTAATTTCTATTCACATTTCTTTCTCTCCTCCAAAATCTCTTCCTTGTACAGCCATCACAGGAACATGCAATGCTCTCTGCTTATGGATGTCTGCTAAACATTTCTGCACAAGTACTCAAAACACAACATTTTACAGTGTCATATAACATAGTTAAGTAGAAATGGCAATAAACTCCAGACCTCCTGAATTCTGTTTCCCCAGTGTAACCACTAGGCCACAGCTGAGCAATATTTGCAAAAACAAAGACATCCAACCAGTGAATGATTTCACACTTTAAAACCTCATGTAACACAACAAAGAAGATACTCTCTCTCTTCAAGCCTGTAAGTTGCTGAAAGAAGTTCGGTTGATCATTTAAAACCAGTTCACACTTTGACCCTTGAGAGAAATTGGAAATAAATGTTGTTTGCACTGCGCACCAGTAAAAGACCCAACCATCCAACCCAGAGGTTGCCTTGCCAACGCTGCTGTGGTAGCAGTTTTTGGTAACGGTGTCTTTGAGCAGAGGAGCCACATGTGTGCATCTGAAAGGAGTGTTTGGGTGAGATGCAGCAGCACTTTAGGAAACAGTGATGGATGGCACTATGGGATGGAGAGAACATTGTGGGGGTGCAGGAGACAGATGGCCTGAGACCAAATGCTGCATGGGTGATTTTACCTTTGGGTGGAGCTCTGCGGTTGGAAAGACCTTGCAATGTGAATCGCTTTCTAGCAAGCGCTGTGCGCTCAAGGTTAAGGCTGGTGGAAGCATCAACTAGGAGAGAGAGGGAGAGGGAAGAGAAATAAGGAAGGAAGGGTCAGCTGTCCAGCTTATGGGAAAGGAAAGGTTAGCACTGGATGATAACCAAAAATAAATAAATAAATTTTGATTCAGTTCAAGCCTGAGCAAGAGCTAATCAATTAGAAAGGTGACATGAGGTCAGGGTGAGTAAACCAGCTGAACCAAACAGAGCCCCTGGGTTGAGTTTGGCTAACTGAGTTTTAATGGAGAACAACAAAACAAAACCAAAGAATAACAGGTGAAGGGATGTAGCTCTCATCAAAGGAAAATACAGCTTAGCAGCAAGATAGTGCCTTTTACTATGGAAACACATCATTGGTTGGAACAGCAAATTGTAGGGAGAAATAAGAGAAGAAGCCTTGCAGTGCAGGACATGCAAGCATTATGAGCAGTCACCCTTCTGCGATCCAGCACTGGCACTGAAGAGTCTGCCCTCACCAGCCCTGTGGCTGCTACACCTTCAGCCTTACCTGCTGAAGCCTTTCTAAAGCCTCCAAAGCTGGCACATAGTCATGCAATTGGTCTAATGATTTGCTGGGACGTAAGGATGCCATGCCAGCAAAGCTTACATGCCAGGCTCCTGCATGAATAACCAGCCATGCTGCCTGACAGCCGCCTCTGTACAGAGCAGTCACAGACGATCGAGGTCCTGAGGCTCTGGGTTTGAAAGATACTCAGTTACTCACATTGCATGAAACAGGTGGACCTAGATCAAACCTCCAGATCCACACATTCCTGCCAAATTCTCCATCTGCTCCTTTTTTAGTGTGGGCAGAGATAACACACAGAAGGCTTATGGCAAAGGAGCAGGAGAACAAACATGTGTTGAGTGGCTACTTCTGAGCCTTAGGATTTAACCAATAGCCTCTTCCTCCACTTTACTTCATCCACTGACATGTGAAAATCTTTAGAGGGACAAATGAAGACCAAAAGTACAAAGGGAACACGAAGAAACGGCTAATTCACACTGACAGACAAGCAACAGACAGACAAGCTGTTCTTCCATAGGAAAGCGCATCCCATCACTTCCTGATTTGCAGCCAAGATAATCCAGGATCCGAGGTGCCTGCATGCATAGGTGGGTGTGAGATGAGCAGATTTTAACAACACAGAAGAATTAGGTTGGTGTGGTTCAGCTCCTTGTCCCCAGTGCTCAGTGCCAGCTTTGAGCCCAGCAGGTGCATCTGGTGAGGAACTGCTCCCGGGTGGTGGCTCAGCTGTGGGGCTGCCTTTGGCTTTCAGACTCTCTGTGCTGGCCATTCCCTGCCGTGGCTGCTCCC
Organism: Atrichornis clamosus; assembly: GCA_013400975.1. Taxonomy (NCBI): domain Eukaryota; kingdom Metazoa; phylum Chordata; class Aves; order Passeriformes; family Menuridae; genus Atrichornis; species Atrichornis clamosus. The sequence continues at coordinate 304,605 of WBMZ01000555.1, read as the reverse complement.
ACTGTGAGGCGATCTTTTTAAAGATACTATAGCTTATAAAGAATCCAGAGACTGGTATATAACATAGATTTGCTTTCTGCTTTCTTAGGTTAAGAAAATCCATAGTATTTAATTACCACAGAGTCCCATGGGGAGTACAACAGTGCATGTGTACAGGGCAGATTCCTGTGTTAGTCCTTCAGCTCTGAGATGATATCACTTCACCGAGGGACCCCTCAGGATTTCACAAGTCCCCACAGCCTCTCAGCACCAGCAAAGCATTAGACACTGGTCTCTAAAGTCATGTCGTCTCCACCTGAGTTATTTCAAATCTTTTCCGTGATTTTGTAGGTATACCAAATAACCCTGGAAACTATTTCCAGACATAATAAGGACCAGGTCTTGATAGGCAACAAGTTGAAGAAGAGCCTGCAATGCATACTCATGGCAAAGAAAGCCAACAGCATCCTGGGCTGCATCAGGCAGAGCTGTGCCAGGAGGTCCAGGGAGGAGATGCTCCCCCTCTTCCCACACACCTGCAGTGCTGTCCTGTCCTGGGCTCCTCGGGATAAGAGAGACATGGACACACTTGAGTAAATCCAGGGAAAGGCCATGAAGGTGATTAAGGGATTGTGGTAGTTGACATGAGGAGTGAAAAAGCTGTGATTGCACAGCCTGGAGAAGAAAAGGCTCAGGAGGATCTTATAAACAAGATGGAGCCAGATGCTTCTCAGCTGAGCCCAGTGACAGGATGAGAGAAGCAATGGACATAAACTGAAATCTGGGAAATTCCATTTAAAACTATGAAGGTGGTTAAAGCCTGGGACAGCATCCCCACAGCAGTTGTGGAGTGGCCATCCTTGGAGCTACTCAGAACCCAGTTGGACATGGTTGTGAGCAACTTGTTCCAGCTGACCCTGCTTTGAGCAGGACAGTCAGACAAGGGGGTCCCCACAGGTTCCTGCAGGACTTGCTCCCATATAACTTCAAGGCAGTGACTCCACCACTCAGGCCCACACAAAACACTGGTTTATACGTAGAAAACTCAGCCACAGGCACTTACCCATAAGAATAAAGAAACTCAAATAGCTTGTCAATAGTACCCTCCCTTTCTGTACTGTAGAAAACCTCCAATATTTTAAAATAATCTGTGTTCACATTAACTACAGCAATATTGGGAGCATTTTACAGGCAGTAGGTGGCACAAAAGAGACAGTTTTGGCAGAGCCCCAGGCTCTAGGCTGGGTGTCGGGATGTTTATGAGTTCATCCCCTGCAGAGGTCCAGCCGGAGGTGCCTCACAGGGACACAGACTCAGGTTTTGGTGGGACATCTAGAGCTGGAGAGCATTTTGCTGGCTCTGCACAGCGTGGTTTGCAACCCAGGAATCCCAAAACGAGAACGGACTCACTGCCCAGCTCTGCAGGAGCAGCCACCCACCAGAGGATGAGGAGGCTCTGGGCTGAGCCAGTGGGATCACAGCCAGAGCCCTGAGGAGCTGGTCATGGGAAAGCAGAAGACAGAAGAATGACAATCAGCACATAGTGTGATCCCAGTTCCCACACTCTTGAGTAAGCTGGACAGTTAGAAAACATCAATAATTTTGCTGGAATTTTTTTTTTAAAAAGCGGTTTATGAATTTCAAGGGAAAAGCTACCTTTCCACTCTAATTTTTTTAAAAGTCTATATTTTTAAAAAATAAAGTTTTACTGAAACAAATTTTGGAGATTGGATTTTTTAATGAAGAATCCATAACTTTTTTTCCCAGCATGAAAATATATTGCCATGAAAAGTCTTTTGGTGAATAGCCTATTTTTCAAAGAGAAGATATTCCACTTTCTTTTTTGCTATTTCTATTTACAAAGGGGCAGTTACTTTAAGCCTCATTTGGGCATTAATCTCTTAAAACCTCACAATTTTCTTTTTAATATCACTAGAAAATTCTTTGCTCTAGTGTTTAGAAATACTGCCTAAAAGAGGAACTGCTGTCAAAAGATTTTTTGTTCCTGCTACTGTCAGATGAGATTCCATTTCTTTTTAGTGTTCATTTCAACCTCTGTCGGATAGAATATCTATTGTATTTATGCCTTCAAATAATGGAGAGACTTTCTGTGACTGCCTGTGGGTTTATTTACTATACATGTGAGGGGAACTGATATACACAGAGGAGGCAAAAAACTCTCCTTGACTAAAAGAAAACAATCAGTTAGCAAAGTCCATAGAAAAAAGTTTAAATTAATTATGTCTAGAAAGCAACTTCACCAGGATACAGAAGGTTAGAATATACATATTATTGTCCCCTAAATTCTATTTCTAAAAAACATACATTGTATAAAGAGCACTGTAATGCATCAAAACTCAGACTTAAAAATCCTAAACTGGTAGTGCCTTTTAGTGCTCACAAAGTTTCATGGCACAGTCACTCAGCTATGTAGCATTGTTTTTTCAATGTTGGGTTTAAACATCATACATTTAAAGTGTCCTCATCAAACTCCAAAAATAAGTGCAAATATAAAAATATTACCCTTTGGAAGCAAAAGCTCTGTCAGAACTCCTACCTCTCTTTTGTCTGGCGCTGGGACTGGAATTCCTGTTTTTATTGTTAGATGCTTCCACATTTGATGTCTCAGATTTGTTTTCATATATACTTGATGACTTTCTGCTATACCTTGGGACAAAAGAAATACAAAAATTGTAACATTCCTGGTTAACATCTAACAAAGCACTGAGCACTAGGCATTCTTTTTTGCTCTCACACATGGAAGCCTAAGGAACAAAGGGCTGGTTTTAAAATTCTCTGTGCTATAAAAGTCTGCATCTGTGAAGGCATGTAGAGTGGGAAAAAGCCATCCTTCCTCCTCGCCACGACACAGAGTGAGGGATGTGCTTCATGAGAGCTGAGAAGGGAAAGATAGAGAAACAAGCTGGTTGTCTGCACAGGCTCTTTTTGCAATTGCAACAGATTTGGAAGGTTGGAGTGGGAAACCAGGTAAGAAAAGATAACCCCAATTTTCCATCCTTTGCAGCATAAGTACATTTGTCTCCAAATGAAGAGAGAAATGGATACTGGATGGACATGTAGAGGTCATACCGTGTGCAGAGCAACATATGAATTCTACTGGCTTCCCCAACGTCTGCTCTTTGGAAACATGAATCCCAGTGTGATATCCCTGTCTGCAGCTGAATCACAGATGGGGGTATTCACCCTGACAGATCTGCCCAGGTACTGGCCTTGTGTCTGTAATGGGGAGGACACCCCTGCCCCAGGTTTGTAGGACATTCAAGCTGCAAGATTTACATATGGTTCTTATCCTCAATGTTTTGCAAATGTGTGGTGGTTTAATTTGGGTATTTGACTGTTATCTTTGGCAGATTGCTCCACACATTTCATTGTATCTACACATTTGAAATACTCTTTGCCAAAATGCTTGTTATTAACATGTATCAGCAATTACACTGCTGCTTACAATTAACACACGAGCTGGTACAGTTAACATTCACAGGGTTTGCTCTGCTGTAAGGGAAGGTCTGAGATATCATTAAAATTTATAAGCATTTTAAATACTAGAGATCTGTAAATACCTTTTACAATTATAAGGTAGTCCAGGATTCATTGCTTTGCGTTTGAACCTCTGACCTGTTTCTGATGGAACCTTAGCAAGGTCTCTGTTAACTCCTGTACTAAATCAAAAGGTGATTTTGCAGCCTAATGTCAGGTACAAAATGGGGCTCAAAATAAATATGGGAACAAACCCAAAGCACACTCACATTTCCTTATTCTTTTTTTCTCTGTTCCTTCCCAGCTAGGCTGGGATAACTGTGAAACACGCAGCTGACAAAGTTAAAGATTTACAGCTGTGAGAAAGACACCAAGAAAACACAGAAGCTTTTCTAAAACAGCATCTGTAGCCAAACTCCAAGAGTTTGTGTTTATCTATGTTCACAGGATATTTTTACATGGATGTATGGCTGAATCAGTCATTTCCAACAAAGCAGATAGTTGAGCAGTTAGAACAATAGTCTAAGTTCCATATGTTTAAATAGATTAGAAAACAATATAAGGGGATAATTTCATTATCAGTGAAATGCAGCAGCCATCCCTTGAGAGAGCTATAGCAGCAACAGACACCACAGGGCATCTTATTTTAGGATTAAACAATGAAACTTTGTGGAAGAATTTAGAGAGAGAGAGAGAGAATTGAAATAGATTGAACAGGACTTAGGGACACTCAATAACTGCCTGTATTAAGGACACTGGCTCTAAATGCCCTTTTGCCAACACCTCAGCTCCAATCCTGAGTCAGACCAGCCCTGCCTTATCTCACAGGTTTGCTGTGGTAGCATATAAACAGAAAAGGGGATAATCTTGGTGATGGAACAGATACACCTTGGGGAGGGGAGAACATCCTGCAAACAGGTTTCCCCAATGTCACAGCAGAGGTTTGACAATTCCCAGCAAACAGTAAAGTCACTGTTACACATGGGCAACACAGGTGACTGTAGGTTACATAAAATGTCAGTGATTAATTAGCCCCCAACTGCTGGCAGAGCACTGATGATGCTGGCTGCTCTTTAGCAATTCTGTCTCCGCTGGCCTCCAGCACCTTTCACAACTGGGGCTGCTTAGTCATGAACACAGACTGTGCTCACATGGTGGCTGTCTCAGTCTAGCTTCTTCCTTCCCCTCCTTGTCTCCACCCAGCATCCCAAAACAGGCTGCAGAAGGGGCTCCATGGCCTGAGGAATTTTGAATCCACCATTTCACATCAACTAGTGCAAAGCCAGCTTGTGCTGCAATTCCCCTGTCCTAGTTTCTCTTGGAGACACAACTTACAGATAATGGGACACCCTGAACTTGTTCATCACAGCCCACAGCATTGCTCTTTCATGAAGACTTGCTGTATTCTTCCTGTTCCTGTAATAATCCAGCATTTGGAGCAGGAGCATCTGACCTCTCCTTCTCTGGCACAGTTGGCAGAGTGAGGACAACAAACACTTCATTTTTCCTTTGGTTTAATCCACTCTAGGACAAATAGGTGATCACATGGCCTTTCTTCTTGGAGTTAATGAATTTTCTGTTGACATATTTTGTCTATAATTTCTGCTCTGAAAAATCTCGCTTTAAGAGCTTTATAAAAAGGACACACATCTGAATTCTTTTGAAATATTTTTGTGATTGCACTTCATATCTCACTGGAATAATTTTCTCCTACCCCCAAGGTGATTTTGCTGAAAGATTCCCACCCTTAAACCTTAAATCAAATGTCACCACGCTCTGAGAAAATATAGTGCAGGATTAATATTTTAATATTTTTTACATTGAGTTGTACAACTCTCAAAGGCTGGCTTTGTTACCTGGGATCTCTTGGTTTGGTTGATCCTGCTGAAATTTTGCAGTGATATTCCATGCCAATTTACATTAAACTTGCCCAGAAATTGGGTCATTACAAAAATTTGCTGACAGCTCCTTTTAACATCCTGGAAGTGTTCCAATACAGTTTGTGTAAACTTGAGCTAATCTTTGAAATGAATCCTGCATAGTGATTTTAGTTCTCTCATGAACAAAACCCTTCTCTGTATTTATATACCTTTAAAGAATTTGAAGACAACCGAGTAAGTTCATACCCAGGAAGCTAAACACAAAAACCTATGAATTTATGTACTGCAAAAGCACAAAGGCAAGACAAAACATGGCCCTGATATGCCATGGCAGCTGTAGTTACCTGCTTGCATTGGAAGAATCCATTGGTGCATGATATACACTCTCAGTGATTCTTTGGTGCAGTTGACTTGCTTCTGTTAAAGAAAAAATAAAAAGAAATTGCTCCAAATCACATAAGTTGCTCCTGTGTAGGTAGGAGAGAGAAACTGGAGACGAGAGATTTTGATGACTGCCACTGCAATCAAAATGGAATGTTTGTACTTGAAGAGAAAGGCATATGAAGATCCGACTGTAACCTTGACTCACTAAACAGCTCCTTCTACTCATATTTTTTCACTGCAGAAGAGATTTCTTCCACTACTACCTTCTCTTTCCTCTATACCTCTTCCTAGCTAACTGCATGATGTAGACCCAGAGAATGGACATAATGGCATTTTTCCCAGAATATAAGTTTCATGGCTCACAGCTTTTTCTGGATTTAGCAACACATGCACACCAGTCCTTCTGCACATGTAGCAGGAGATATATTCCCATCCCTCTGCAGAACGCTTTTGATCAGCATCCTGGACAAACAGTAATGAGAAAATGTTATTCAGATGGCATTTTTTCACTCTTTTTGCATGGCTGCAAGAGAGCAACTGACTGGTACTTATGTCCAGTAAATGCTATGTGAACAAAAATTATAAGAAAGTTGCTGACAGCCTGGATTTCAGGGCCAGGAGAGTCAGACACTGAGAAGTGAGGAAGCAATGAAAGGAGCTGCTTTAAAACTCTCAGACTGCCGAGATCCCTGAGCTATTTCACTCTGGAAGCAGATGAACCTCCTATCAATGAAAGGAGAATTGACAAGAGCACAGGGGCAGCACAGAAAAATTAAACTCAAATAAGTCTTTTTTTGGTGGGGGAGAAATGCACACACTGGATGGGGAGTCAGAAGTAGCTCCATTCCTGGATTTGGCAACCGATTCACAAATCCCTTAAGCTGCACCAGTAATTCCTTGCCTGCAAGAGACAACTACGTTCTTAGGGACTGATGGATCGAGGTGTTGCCCAAAGCCTTGTTAGCATTCCATGTTGACTGCAATACGAGATGGGGCTGTGCGTTTGGACACCAGTGACCCCCACGTTAAACTATTTATCACATTCCTCTGGCCACCTTCCTTGCCCTTCACTCATTCATCTCAGCTGGTTCCTTCCAACATTCCACCCCCGTGTGCAACCCCTAACAACAGTCATTAAAAACAGCCAGACAAACCAATATATCCCTCTTCCTTCTCTCAATAAAATGCACAGTTGTAAAAATACCCAGGCTTGGATTAAGGTCTCTTCTTTCATGAGTCATTAGGAATAGAAACAACTTTTTAAAACCACAGGACAAAGCATGTGCTTCCTGACATCAGTATTGTAATAAGGGGTTTGATTCACGTGGTCATTTGGGAAAAGGCAACAGGAATAGTTGCAATGGCATATGCGATACAGTTTATACCCTCTGACTGCTGCTCTGCTGGATTCACAATGAGGGAAACCTTGACTTTATTCACAGAGTAGGATGAAAGTCATCCTTGGATGTTCTCAAGACCTTGCAGGACCCTCGCAGTGTCCCTTGCAGGACCCTCAAGACCCTCACAGGACCTTGGACTGTGATGTCCTGAGGTCCCTTGAAACCTGAATTATTCGAAATTCCTATGATCTTAAAACAAAACAATTAAAAAAAATCAAAATATAAATGCTTTAAAAAACTTTCAGTCTTGATTCCTGTACATTTCTCTCTGGAAAATGCAAAGTAACTCTAGCTAACAGGCCTTGTATGCTACAAGGATTTCACAAATACTCCTCTGGGTGACATACAAGCTTCATTTTCTTTGCCTAGGAACACAAATGGAGGACTAGCACTCTAACCTAATAAATATGTACATTTTCTCCATTAGCAACTCTTCTCAGCTTTTATACTTCAGGAGTAAATATTACAGACTGTATCAGAAAGCCTCCAGATCAGGTCCTGAAACTGCACTAGCAAGAATCTTGAGGTCTCTCCTCAGCAGTTCCTGCTGAACTGATCACAGGGAAATTCAGAATAAAAAGGAGAAAGGATGAAGACAAGACCAGTAACAAAAGACTAGAATAGTAAACATTGCAAATAAGGATATTGTTATGGGTTGGATTCAGTTGCTGAGGCTGATGTGCATAATTGTTTCCTCCTACCTAAGGAGTCTGTAAGAACTTATTGTCTTTTTGAAATAGACAATTAAAATAGAGGTGACCTCTAAAGTTAAAGCACAGACACAGGTTTGCACCTAGGACAAAGTCTGCTTGGGAATTTGAAGGATGTGGATGGAGAGGCTTTGCTGGCCTTGCTTTAAAGAGAGATGACTGTATGAGAGAAGCAGAAATGAGAAACCAAGGTAAGAAGTGATGTCAGGACCCAGGAAAAGTCTGTATTGGACACAGCTGCAGGATTTTTTATCCTAAGAGAATAAATAGAATAGTATCTATGATAGCAATCATCTCTATGTTCTTTTACTATCTGAAATAACCTGACTGAATTTGGTCTGCCAGGGATTCAATGTCTTACATAAAGAAGGATGTCATTATTTTAGGTGCTTATGAGGCTCGACTCATTCATGGTGTGGAACACATCAAAAACCACCTTTATAGTGACACCTCTGTGAGAGAGGGAAATGTCATTAGCCATGTTTTACAGGGAGGTCACTAAGATTAAAAAATGGAATAACTGACATTTAGAGCATAAGTTAGGTGACTAGATTTAAACTAAAACCCCTAAAAATCCAAACAAAACCAAGCAAACAGCAGGACAGAGAGGAGCAGTTGCTGTGTCCAGTCACAGATGTGGAAGGAGACCTTTAGTGCCAGATCTTGTGAGCAGGCACAGAGAGAAGACTGGTGGGACCATAACTCCTCACATGCTGATGTAAATGGATGCTTCTAGAGCTGTGGCTTGAGAGGGAGAACAGAGGAAAACCATGTTCCTTGCACTAACTGTGAATGGAATAGTTATCCATGCCATTTCTAAAAGTCCAAGAAATTTTCTTGAATGGGACATGGGTTTAAATCCCAGCAATGCTGCAACTACCCAGCTGGTCCTTGCTGGCTGGTGCTGTAACTCGTCCCAGCCCCGTGTTGTCACACACAGCTACAGAAGGAAGGACACATTACCAGATCCTGCTCTGTGTGCCCTACCTCTGCAGGCTTCCAGTTGTCCTGTCAGCACTTTGCGAATCTCTGAAATCCAGGTGTTTTTCAGCTCAACAGAAGATGCCTGAGAACAAAGAGGATGAGACAAAGCAGATCCAGTTAAAACACGCTGCCAGTCACTGGGCTGCCCTGACCTACATTGGCTCTCAATTTTCCCAAGGATTGGAACACTGTGGCCAGCTTTGAGCAAAGCAGAGGATGCTCCTCAAGATGGAAAAATTATCATGAATCTAAGGTCCTGTCCTTGCTTTTCTGTCCAGCATTCCAAGAAATTTCCCACTACTTAGTTATTCTTTCAGCCAAAATTATGACCATTTTCACAATGATAAATCGGCAGTGTCAGTGCCTACTCAACAATGAAGCTTTCAATGCCTATTGTTTCTGAAGTGTACAGGACAGTGAACATTCTTAAAAACAATTGAATTGAAAGGAAGTATAGTCCTAGGGAAAAAAAAGATTGTCATTACCTGAATGATATAGACTTCTTCTCTGCCATTATACCAGATCTCAAACTTCTTGTTATCCCCTTTTACATTTTCTGTAATGCCCACAGTGCTCATCTGTTTCAAAATAGAAAAGAAGAAGCTGGAATCTGGAAAATATCAATAGTCTTTCAACTTGATCCTCTGAGAAGCATTTCTAAAAGGCTGCATTCATTTCTGCACCTTAGGGAGTCATTGAAAGTAAAATTCAGAACATGCTATTTCTCAGTATCTAATTTGACATTTGTCTTTTTGATTGTTAAAGGGAAAAAGAGTGTTCAAAAGTAATTCAAGCTAATGTCTGATCATGAGTTTGCCCTCTTTTCTTTTATTGGGTGATCTCTGAGTCAGTTTTCAACCCTATTCTGGCTCTTGTCCATCTAGACAAATTTTCAGTTTTAGGAATACTGTTTTTTCACTTGCCATCACTGACCTGTTGAGGTGGAAGAGAAACAGGGATGGAACAGGGCTTTGTGAGATTTAATGACCAATCTGCAAATCCAGACAACATAAAAAATCTGGAGAAAATAATTCTAGTTTTCTTAAATGAAAAATTCAGAACTACAATTTTGAAGCTCAGCTCCCTCTATATATGCCAGCTTCCCATCTTCTTCCTATATACGTTCATCCCTCTTTTTCTTATTTACCTCAGCATTAATTTGAAGATTTAGACAGTGTTATGCCATCATTCCTTCTGTCTCTACAGAAGGAACAGTTTATACGAATTAGTTCAACCCTTGAACCAGGTTCTGTTACAATTCCTGTCTGGCTGCCCTGTAATAAGTTTGGAGCATTACACTTACTGATCCATGTCAGTTGGCTAAAGTCACAAGTGTCACACCAATGTGCTTAGAGGGAAAATGTGGCCTACTTGTGTTTCCCACCTTGAAATGTCCTGACTGATATCTGGAAAGTTCACTCTTGCAAATAAAACGGCACTTCAACTGCACTGATTCATCTGTAGCTATTACTGCCACAGAATATATCTGCTCAACTGATATCAATAGTAAAACTTGCAGTAGAACTGCACTTGGAGGATACTCATGGGCAGAACAATGAGAAATGCAGGTCCATTCATCTGGCTTTTCTTTATGGGACACTGGGCAAGAACACACAAGGTGCCCGTTTGTATTGAGTTGCAAAAAACGAGGTTCATGTCAGGACTTTTGGCTTGTTCTGTCTCCAGACCAAAACTAAATGGGAGTTAGTCATCTACTCAGGGGTGCCAGATAGCTCCAGATACATGCACCTTCTTCAAATCCCTAATGGAAACATCCCCATCTTGTGAGAATACCAGACTTATTTCTCTCCCCCACCATTACTGCATTTATTACCTTTAATGAATTTTTAAAGCTGTATGAAGCTGACTTCTCATGGCCGTCAGTGTTCTCCTCCCGTTTCTTGCAGAAAAGTAGCATCTTTGTATAGAGGAAGAGGTGTCTCTGCATTGGTTTGAATCTAGCCAAGTCCTTCACCTTGTTGTGCCCCTTCTTGTGGTCAGTCCATACGTTGAAGGAACCCTGCATCAACAGCTTGCCAAGCTCACTGACATCCCCCTAGCAAGCAAGAAAAAAAGAGAGCATACTTCACATTCAAGCTAGAGTAGTCCCAGGCATAGTTAATTCCTCTGGTGGTGTTTAAGATGCAAGGCAGAGGCGCATGCCTAGCCATCCCTTGTGTTGGACAGCACACATGTCCCCTTGCTAAACCTGTGTGGTTTCTTCATATCACCACTGGTTTCCCATGTCCATAATTCTCAGTTTGTCTCCCCATTCATAGTTAGCATCTAAGATCTGTCTCAGGATCTCTTTGGATGTGACACACAGGCTGTCCCCTCTGGTGACCTCTGAGGAAGCTTCTGACAAAAACTGGGTTTCAAGGCTCCTGACTTCAAGGCAGTATGAAGGCCCAGTGTACTCTAGTACCCAAGAACAGGTCTTAACTCTTAAGATTTCAGGTTCTGCTCTGGTACAAGCTTCCTTCCTCCATCCCCAGGCAAAACCTTGAAAGAACTTGGATGCCTGAAGTCACAGATCAGTGCCTGGAGGTATGTAGGTGTGTAATTCCCTCCCATTGCAAAATAGTCTTTAAAAGCTTTGTCAATAGTTTCTTGTCTCACCATCTGCAAACTGTGCAACACTGCACAGCCCTGGGCAAAGAGGGAATGAACGCACCAAGGAGCCATGAAAGTACCTCAGGGAGAGTGAAACTAAGCAGGAACCAGAACTTTTTAAATTAAAGCCCTTGCCTGAAGACCACTGATGGGTAAATACTTCAACTGATATAAATATTTAACTCAGATGCCACCAGAATAGTTCAGTGTTAAGAGTGGAGTAATATGTGGATAGAGGACACGGCAACATCTATATGGTAATGGGCTTCAACAAATAATGATAAACATAATTACCTTAACAGCAAGTTTTCCTAGGAGTGCTTTGTATAATAAGTGGAGGGAGTAAGTCCAGTGCATTATTGAAGTATTTACTTTCAACATTTGCATGTTCTGTTGATTATAAGGTGAAGACGTTGGCTCCAAGTGGGAATGCCTAATTTCTTACACTACAAATTGCAACCTGTTCTCCCTCTCACTCCCCCTCCCCTACCCTTGATCCAAAGGCAAAACCAGAGCTCTATTAGCTACTTCTTCACTCCATAGCAGAGTAGTCTTAGACTCTCCAAATCATTCAAAAAACATCAGCAATTTCGATAACAGTCTGTCATCTCTAATATATAGATTTGTATCTTTGTGCATACAGGACTGTGGGGGTTTATAGCATGTAGCTATAAACTGCAGGTCTGTGAAAAGCATATTGATATGTAAAGTTAAATTTAAAAAAAACCCCATCAAACAAGCATATTTTCGACATAGTTCTGACAATGGTGAGAGGCTCCTGTCACTCCAGGCACTGTTCAATACAGCACTGAGATCCAGCTCAGTTCAATTCTTGTGATAGGTCTATCTCTCCAACCTTGAATCTAGGATTGGGATAATAGTGAGGGAAGTGGGAGGCTGCCACTGCAGAGACAAAGAGGACAGACAGGGACAGCAGTCTAGCAATCCCACAGTCTTTCACCATTAGCCCACAAGCACTGGACTCTCTTCAGTGTGGGCAGCAAATAGAGAGGAAGATGCTGTTTCTGTCAATTTCTGCTATTGAACAGCAATATTTTGTCCTAAAGGAATGGAGGATTTGATCACTATCTCAAGTATAATTATTCCCTGTTAAAACAATACACTGTATCTCATGTTTATGAAAGATGAGAGATACATATGATAACTTATACGTGCCTCTTATCATAACTCATGGACAAACTACCCAGGCCAGATTGTGTACAAATGCTAGGATGATAGAAGGAAACACACCTAAAACTTCTGCTCTCCAAGCATTATTCTACAGGGTTTTTTTGTGGTTTTGCCTAAAAACAAAAAGAAAAATACAGCAAACCAGCTCCAGACTTACATGGTAGCAATTTCTTACACAAGAGCCCAGCTTCTCAAGTCTACCTGCACACAAGTCCAAGAAACATAATATCCTGTGCAATTTGGAGCATTCATCACCTGCCACAAAACCTGCCTTCCTGCTGACATAATATCCCTCTCTGAAAGGTGTTCCAGGCAAGTATTTCTATCATGGCTGTGTGGGAAAAACTCCACAAGATGGGGAGTGGCTTCATCAGCTATGGGAGGTGTTTATTTGGCACCACAGCTGAGCACCTGGGACAGGTGGAACAGGGAGAAGAAATTATTGGGTGCATCCTCTTTCACACTTTCACCCCATTTGATAATCATGTAACAAACCATCTCAGGAATGCTGTCAGCATTGGGGTAAACAGTAGCCATGTCCCACTTTGTCATGTTTTTCAGTTCAGCTAAGAAAGCAGAGGCAAACATCCAGTCCTTGGAGTTACTATATGGCATTTCATGGAAAGCTGGAAATTCAAAAGTAAAAGTTAAAAAGGAACAGGAATGTTCTGTTCAACTCCTGAGTACAAAACTCCTCTGAGATTTGAAAGCAAGGAATAGGGAAAAGGATGACCTCAACATTTATATGGAATCTGGATAGACGGCCTCTGCTCAAGAAAATACATTATCTTTCTTGAGATGCTCTTCTGCCCATCCCTCACAGAGCTGTTTCAAAACAATTTTTTTTCTAATTTGCTGTAACTATATACATTAAAACTGGGAAACACAGGAGGAAAGCTACCTTTCTCTTTGGGAAAGAATAAAAGTGGAACTGGAGAGGTAAAAATTTGCTGTATCCATGAGTTTTCCATGCTCATGTTGACTGGTTCAAGTGTGCAATAATAACATGTAGGCTTTAAAGAGTTTTTCTAAGATGAATCTCTGAGACCCTCAGACTTAGCCATAACAAGAATGGAGTAAGTATATGCTGCTTTATTTAAGTTTGTCAGGTTTGGGAGATCTAAAGTTATATCTATGGCCTGTGGTGTTTCTCTGACCCACAGCCCCACACCTATTCAGTGTTTGCCAGTACAATGACGTGGCCTCTGCTTCACCTTCGACCCAGCACAGCTACTGCAGGAAGAACTCACATTCTCATTCCCAGTGTAATGCACAGTCCACAGGAGCATCCCCGGCTGTGTGCAGCAGTGGATCTCCGACATGTCACCAAGCAAGAAGTTACATTAATTTATAAAATCATGCTGGCAGCAGGCATGGGTTCCTCAGCTACCAGATGTAGGCGCACTTGCACTAAAGTGAACTATAGAAATCAAAACTCCTGAGGCCACTCCCATCCTGAAAAACAGAATAACTTTTCCCACCCAGACATTGTCTGTGTAGACCCCAGCACCTCTGGAAGTCAGATCCTGCACAAAAATAGTTTTTCTAGACTAAGCCCTATTACTCTGATGCAATAATTGTTTGAACAGTTTCTCAGTACATTGTTTCTTTCTTGACATTTTCCCCTGCAGCTATTTCAAAATGGGTAACCACATGACCCTCAGGCCTCATTTTGCCAGGCCTGTTTCTTTTTTATGTGTCAATCACTTCCACTTCTCACTTAAGGGCTCATTTTATGTAGTCAACACTAGTTCTTGAAAGTCATATGACTTCATGGAAGCTTCCACAGAGATATATATTTGTTCCCTTTGATTTGTACCGTGGTTGCTATTTCACATTTCAGATAACAAGGTTGCCAGTCACTGGGATGGATTCCATTACCCACTTTAAATGGAAGACAGATTTTCCTCCCGAAGTGCAAAAGATTTGAAAACACTTGAGCTGAACAGTGGTCACAAAGTTTCAGTAAATTTCTTAAGTTAAGTCTGCCACACTTGCACCTCTCACCTACAAATGAGTTCTGGGTGCAATTACTCAAAAGTCCCACATATCTCCCCACATCCACACCCCCCCTCCACACAACAGATGTGCTGACATGTATTTTTGGTCATCACAAGATGTCACCTTCAGGAATGTGGCACAGGCTCCTGTAAAGCACAGCACCAGCCACAGGCACAGCATGACCCATGATGAGAGGAACATAGGATGGCTCAAGACCAGAGTAGGAGCAGCAGCAGGTAATACCTCATATCCTGTGATTGCTATCTGGTGCATGGAATCGTTTACTGATTTGATGATGTCAAGCATTGTGGCCAGGGCTTCTTCCAATTCAGCAGTACCTTCTGAATTCTTGCTGCACTTCAGCATTTCCTGATTAAAAAAAGATATTGGAAGTACTTGAGAACTTCTTACACCAGAAGACACCGTAAGACACTCTGCCCTGGAATTTGTGCTGCATAGACAAAATAGCAGAATTATAGGAAAACAAAAAAGAAACAAAAATTCCCAGACAAAACCAAACAGGACATTCATCAGGGTGGTCACTGAGGACACACATTTTGACCTTTTGGACATTTTCAGGTTTTATGCGTTCATTTAAGATGAGACAGAACCATTCTAATACATTTACAATTACATTCTTGCATGTCATAGATTTACATCCAGGTGGTTTTTTCTTTACACCTCCTAGAAAATAAACCCAATCTTTATCTAATTATTTCAGGTGTTAGAGAATTCCCCATTTTCCTTTGCAATTAGTTCCACAAGGTACTTATTACCACTGTTAAAAATATAAATTAATTTCTAGTCTGAATTTGGTAGGCTTAACATTCCACATTTTGAGTTTGGAAATAATTTAATCCAAAAGCTGAGGTACTTGTGTCCCTGTAGAACAGGGTTGCAAAAAGGTAGTTCCTGCAAACCCCAATCAGCAGCAGTCTCCTCAAGTGCTTGGGTAACCAGGGATTAGAAGGTAAGAGCAGGGTGCATTCCTATAGTACCTGTTGCACATTTTCTAGGCTGAGGATGGATCTCTGTATAGTGAGAATACTGCTTTTATCAGCATAAGCATATTTGTTAAACTGATCGAAACCAGAAGGTAGCAATAATTGTGACCCAAAATTCAAATCTAGTCTGCCCACCACTCATGGCACACAGCTTCTTAAGCACTTATTTGTTACCAGTTTTTCACTGGCTTCCATTTTTCTGCACTTTTAAATGCTCTTGCAGCCAGGAAAAGAGTGCACCATCATCACAGGTCTCATAAACCCTGACAAAGTAAATTCCAGTGCCAATGTGTTGTTGCTAAGTACAAAACTGGTCTGACCAGCTTCAAACGCCAATGGCTGAGACCTGTTTTGCTTGTGAATTTTACTCCTCGATCTAATCTTGGTTTTATTTACAGTCATATTTCTAATTAAAAGTAAAATCTGGTTTACTCTTGTTTTTCTGGAGACCTTGGCATTTTTTCCCTTCTAATGAAGGGAATAGTTTCAAGAAAGAGTTAAATTTATTTCTGGACTATGTTGATATAAATCTACTGCAGTTAGTAAAGTTGCATCTTTGTCAGTATCCCCCTTCAATATTTGGTTTCTACAGTCCTGCATAAAGTCAAAAACAGTTCACAAAAGTACTGCACAAGAATGGCCAACCAGGTTCTCCCATGGCTTACACTGGCACAATTTGAGCACTGCTATGGCAGCTACTAGCAAGTTAAATGGCTGCCTAAAATCATCATTGCAAATTTCAATGCTAAATTTCATGACAGGACACAAGAATACTTTAAGCCCAGAGGCTTGAGAACTGCATGTAATTCACCTTCATGACCTTCCTGTAAGGAAAGTCAGGAAATATTATTTTTAAGAACTGAGGAGATGGAGACAGAAATTTAAGCCACCATCTTAGCAAAAAAAAGTCATTGTTTTGCGTGTATATATTTCCTGTTACCCAGTTCAGACCAGAATGGACCATTCATGGTTCCAGCCAAATCAAGAGGGGAGTTCACATATTCACCCTGTGGAAAAGTTACAGACAATTTGTTCCTGCGTCTTTTAAAAAGAAGAAGAGAAAGGGAGTGGCTCCCTCTGAAAGGTTTGAGTCACAACCATGGGAAAATATCAGTTCAGAGAGCTGAAAGAGTTTTGTTGAACAGGGACAGATGTTAGAGACAGGATTTAAAGCATCAGTTCCTGTTTTCAAACCGTAAGACCATGTACTGATCCAATAAAGCCCAGTTCAATTTCTGTTTAAAGATAAATAAAACAATAACTAAGACAATAAAATACTTACTATGTTAAATATCTTACTTTATATAGAGAGATCTATACATATAAGAGTATACTGCTATTACTTAGTATATAAGTACTGCTAAGTAATAGCAATTGCTATTCTAAAACGCAAGTCCCTGTACAAGACTAGTTTCTACCTTTTGACCAACTAAACAATGCAAAGCATTTTCTGAAGAACTGAGCAAGGATTTCTTTCCAGGTAGTCCTGATAATGCAATTCTGTACCTAAAACAAGCTGTACATTGGAATTCTTTGCACTGTCATGGAGAACTTACCTTTAAGAGCAACTGGTACTTGGTGATTCGCTGAACTGGCTTTAAAAGATAAGCATCTAGTGAGAGCTTATGATCCAATTTACGCTGACATTCCTGTAAGAGATAACAGAGGAGAAAAATACAATTGTTTCTTGAAACACAGGCAAGACACCAAGATCATTATCATTTGACAATCTGAAGATTATATGTCTGTGAATTAATTGAGAGAGAAATTTGTTCCATCTGCATAGGAATTTCCAGGTTACTTACGCCACAGTGAAAATATATCTAAACAAGAGCTAATGTTTAGGTTCAACTTGGTGTTGAAATCTGGCATCCCCTGCTGATGAGATTGCAATCAACTGGGGTTTGCAAAGAAGCCAGAACTTGTTTGGTGTGGGTATAGCCTGCAGAGCCAGGCTTCTGTCCAGGAAATCTGCCTATTGCTCTACCTACCCAGTCTCCTGTTAGAACACCTCGACACACACTGAGCACCTGCCCTCAGCATAAGAAGCACACTGAAAAGTCAGCGTATTGCTTTAGGTTTTCTAAAGAATGAAGAGATACAGAAGGAAACAAGCTTTGAGGGTCCTACTCTGCTGTTCTGCAATAAAATTTCACCTGAAAAAAGAAGCTGTCTCCACACTGTCTCCAGAGAGCTTCAGACCTTGGTTTGTTCTGACAGTATTTTTCATATATTTGGAGGTCCTCCTTCTGCAAGAAAAGGAGAGTTCAGGTAAGGGAAGGGAAAAGAATACAGAGAGCATCTTTCTTGAATCACACTTTTTCTTACCTTTCATCCTAAGACATGAAGTAATTAATACACAGGAATAACTCTGTATGTAAAAATATACTGAAGCTACCAAACTTGCTTTTTACTCCTGATTAAGTTAAATACACCTGAAAGTAAATTTTTTTTCCTCACCTTTCACACAAAGCAAGAAGACTTCAGACTGAAAAACACAAAATCTAATTGCAAAACTGGTATCTTTCAAGGAAGGGAATTGATAGTTTGAAAACAAACAAAAACACAGTAAAAATGTAATTTTTTTAAACAATTTTGTTAACAATATTGGCACAGACTGTAATTGTTAACAGTGCTCACGATGTGCCTAAAGTTTACCTGTTCAACACATTTTGAAAATAGTTTTGGCTCTCAATAATACAAGGATGAATTAAAAAGGAGGATGTTTGTCTAGCTGATGTCCCAGGCCAGGGGGATGTACTTAAACTGTGTCCTATCCCAATTAGAACTGGGTGGATTCACTTTACCTCTATTTAGCTTTGACTACACTCCAAGTGCTCTCACTGAGGTCTATGCCAAAAATCTCAGTGACTTCAGTGAAAACAGAGACAATCTCTATAAAAGCCCAGAGAGGGTATTTTGAGCTTCCTAGGCTGTGTGGGCGGATGCAGAGATGGGTGTTCCTCTGCCAGGTTCTGGCCTTGCTGACTGAGCACCCGGGTGGCCCAGGAGCCTGGCAGCCACGGGGCCATGGAGCGGTGCCATGCAGGTTCCTGAGCAGGGCTGGCTATGCCTGACTGGCAGCTTCCCATCTTCATCTGCACCTACCCTGGTGGATGTGACCTCAGCAAATCAAAGAAAACACCAAAAACAAATCCCAGGAATTCCTGGATCTTGCCTCTGTTCTTTCCAGCACACTTTTTAGCCCACTAGACTGCTGCTGCAGGGAAAGCATTTCCTTTGGTAGTTACTAGAAGAAGTCAGTGTTGCTGCGGTCTTCCTCTACAGACCCATCCTGACATCACCCTGATGAATCAGCTGTGAAACCAGAGCAGTGCCACGCAGCACCACACTGTGTTAAGGACGATGCAATACAAAAACCACTTCTGTTGCAACTCAATACAGTATTAATGGTGCTGTTTAAAAATAGGCGCAGAGTTTTCTTCACAAAAATAGAATTGTTAGTACATGTTGCCCCGGAGGGAAGTTAGCAGAAGGTAAACTCCACAAAACTAAAAGTAGTAACAAGGCATAATCAAGCACTACAATCTCTTCCTGACCCACAGAAACTTAACTGGACTGGGTAAGAAGAACAGAGACACCAGCAACCAAGAGCACAGTTAGGAATAAGAGAAAAGAACCAGTTTAAACTTCAAGAAAAGGTACAATAGCCAATAAATTACCAGTCATTTGCCATAGTGGAACCACCCTATGTCAATGTAATCTACTGCTGCCTAAGTCAGTGACACCTGCTCGGGCAGATAATTACATCTTTAATTACAGTTTTAAGTTTTGCAATAGTGTTAGGGATAGAAATTCCAGATTAAATTATTAGGATCATATTTTAAAATGCCAAGAAATAATTGATTGTCTAATTATTCAAATCCCAGTCTTAAATATTCCACACATCTCTATTTTCACACACAAAGGTTCTGACTTCTTGCTGGTACTTTTACAGTATGCTCCTCTCTCCTGTAATGCTTTTTCTTTCCACGCTGATTTGGACCCTGAGATCTCTGTAAGCTCCAGTGCACATGGCATATATGCACAGTTCCAATTATCTTTTTGACTGCTCATTTATGGATAATTTTTGCATCAGAGTAGAATTTAGCCCTTTAAATTCAACTCACAGGTTTCTGGTCAGCTGCTACTGTCCCTTCACAGATAAATACTTCTCTAAATGCTTCATTCTCCATGAATGACCAAATACCCCAACTGCTGACTCCTATTAAATTATTCCCTTTTTTAAGGTTAGCAACACGAATAAGTAAACAGTGGTAATTCACAGTGAATCAGTCCTGCCAGGCACATCACCTGGCACATCTTGCTAAGTATTCTGACACACCTGTGGTTTCATCCTGGGCATTCTTGCCTTGGTTTGGTAACCTTTCCTTCACAGCCCTTTGTACAGCAGATCAGCCCAGAGTGTCCCTCCTGTTGCTGATAAAGCACTAGAAGACCCATTGTGCAAGGCATTCAGTGCACATCCCTCCTGTCTTTGAAAGCTATGCAGTCCTTGACCACACAGAACTTTAAGTAAGGTCAGCACCTTGGTGATGGCAAAATAGCTGTCATGTGGGCAAAGTTGAGCTGGCTCACTTGTAATTTAGTCCATATGAAGATCATGCCTTAAATGAGGTCAGGCAAAGTGGGAGGGAGAACAAGACGGGCATTTCTGGTTCATCTTTTACCTGATTCTGCTTCCATGTTCCAAGAGAGAAGAAACAGGCTGTGAATCCACAGCCATCACCTGAGATGAAGGGTTCACATTCATGGTGACAGCTGATCAGGTGGCATTGGTAGTGTGGGATGATAGGTGGGAGAGTGTGGGGACATGGCAAAGGAATGACTGGCAGGGGATGGAGGGACTCTGGCATCACGGTGTCTCACTGCAGCTCTCAGGATGCTTTCAAGCAGCTCTGGAATCACAGCTGAAAAGGCCCAGTGTGATCGGACACAGTAGAAGTCTTCAAGCATTAATCTAAAAACCTGTCTGTTTCTAATCATAAGCCCACCCTGATGTTGTGGCAGGATGGGCATACCCAAACAAAAAAGAAGAACCTGCAACAATGTGAGTTTCCTCCCAGAACTCGGCATCACCTAGAGCATCAGCAGCTGCTGTTTCCCCCCGTCATAGCAAGCACAGCCATGATTCACGGGGCAGCCAGAAGCCACTGCTCAGCAGGAAGGCATAAAAAGCTGCCAAATCATGGGGAACACAAACACACAACTAGACTTTTGTTTGTGCCTCCTAAAGGCAGTCCAACAGAAACAACACATTTCTGGACTTTATGTGGCTTCTTCTAAAAACAGAACATAAGCACAAGTTCTCAAATCAAAGCTGCTACTGTGTGAGCAGAAACATCTCAAGAGAGAACCTTGTGCTTGCTAAGTGTGAAATTTGGAATAGGGAGAAAGCAAATGCATGATTTAACCTCTTATTTGCTAGATTTAGTGTGGTTTGACCAGGCCACATAAACTGATGAGCGAAGGTGACAGAGGAACCAGTTTTCTTTCACTTCAAACCTGAACTGCGGCTTTAGTGCTGCTTTCATATTGGTAGAATAGTGAGGAGAACTGGGCTCAACAGCTGTTTTTACAGAGGGAGGCATAAGCTACAATAATTAAATATGGAATTTGAACCTTCTGCAGAATTATAGGATCAATTCTATATCAAGAATTTTTCTTTAGATGTAAATCCAGGGGTATATGCAACAAATGGACAAATTTATATTTCTTGTTCAAAGGTCTGCATTCTTCAAGGACTGTTTATCCTGTTTCGCATAATGATTTTACCACAATATTTTCCTGCTCAGCATCTGAATTTTAGGATAACAACATATTCCTTAGTAGCGTCATTTATTCAAGCTCTAAATGCTTCGTTGTTAAACAGAAAATAATTCAATGGACATATAATTACATTTACACTCATATGAGTCTCTTCAGGATGACCTGTTTGTAAATTGGGACCTTTGCAAGTATCACAAATTCATAATTACCATTAAATCTTAGTAGTGTGTCAGTGCTCAACACATCTGACTGGTTCATCCAAATCTGTCTGTATTTAATGTGTACCCTGGAAAAGCAGCAAATGCTAGATGTAATATACAGTAGAAGCAGGAGGTACCTTTGACTACTGTGGACAGGTTTTCCTGTTTCTCATGCCACTTTTATTTCCTGTGCAAAACACAGACTCTTATTCAAGCAGTTTTGTCAGACTCTGAAAGCAGTTGCAAACCCCCAAAAGAGATTTTTTTCTCATTAGTAGGGCCCCTGAACGAGTTCTATGTAAACAAGAACCTTTGGTTGTGTTGCAGGAAAGAACTAATGGTCAGGCTAAAGGGAGTGGTGGTGGACAAGGGACATCACTGAGAGCTCTTGGAGAGATCTGCAGCACTTGGGCACTGAGAGTCACTTCAGAGTAGTGGGGAGAATCCCATTTGTTGAATTATGTGAAGAACCAAAGGAATCAACCTCAGAGAGTCTTACAGAGGTGGTGGGGTCCATGCAAGGACAGCAGCAGACTCTGCTGGGTCAGTTCTAAGGGAGTAAGTGTCCTGAATGGTGCAGAGAGAAGAGAGGTAAGATAAAGCAGGAACAGGATGTATTGTTTGCTCTTAGAGCAACCTGGTGCGACACCGATACCGTTCTCTGCTTATTTACTGCAGGGTGGTGTCTGGGTTACATCAGACTCCTGGTATAGATGTGTCTGATATGAAAAGCATGTTAAACATTTGGATCACTGTTACTGTTTGGTTTCTTTCTTCTTTAAAATGGGACTTAAAATACTTGTAAAACACTAGTAACAGGTCTTTTCCTGTCTGTAAACCAGGTAAAGGGTCAGGTTTCAGAACACACACTTGTTAACTGTGGCTTAATTTGGGAGTATCTGCTTAGAGGAGCTTCCCTCATTCACAAAAGCAAATGGAGTGAAAGCATAGGAGTAAATCTGTAAGTACTGTAGGATAAGAGCATACATATTCATACAAACCTACAAAAGGACATACTTACTCTTTTCAAAAAGCACCGGGCAAGAAGCTCAGGGTTTTCAATGCAGTTTTCTATCTCCTTTAGGAAAATCCTGAGAGGGAGAAAAAAGAGCAAAAAGTACTGTAAAATCCCACTCACGTTGTGTGCTAGCTTCTGTGTAAATCCAACTTAAACCCTTCATTTTTAAAGTATGAGGATTCAATGGGGAAGGCAACAATTCTGACACACAAAGAAACACATATTTTAGAAAAATGGGATGTGGCTCCCAGCTGGTTCCCTGAACCACCAATATTATCATGTTTTCATCTGCTCACAAGCATCTGATCCATCTGATTCCTCTGGCTGTTGAAATTTGTATCCAATATGTAGCCCAAATACCTACTTCCCATTTGGGTGTGAGGATTTTTCAGAACAGCTAGAAAAGACAGGAACGCTCTGTCAGATGCAGTTGCTCAATCAGCAAGCAGTGAAAATATGGGATGTAGTCCAAAGGCTTCTGCAGTGACAGTCAATGCACTAACCCTTTAGGGAAAGAAAGACTGGGCTTGCAAAGGGAGGGGAATACCTTTCTCCAAAAGCAAGACACAATCTTACCAAATAATACATAAACTGGAAAATAATTTTTATACTCTGTATTAACTACTCTGGCATAATAGTAAGACTTGCAAAAGAGAGATATTTTAAATTTATTTTGTTCAACTGTTTGTTATATCCTACAGGCAATTATTAATCAAAAGAATTCCTAAATCCTTACTATGATTACAGCCAGTTTTACTTAACCAAGGCTAGGAAAAGCAGAAAATTTAAAGAAGTGCCCCTAAGCTTTGTGTTTTGAAAGCTTGTTGAAAAAAGTTTAATCTTGTTCATAACTGGTATGCTGTAGTATTGGGCTCTAGATTACCTTGTCCACACTATGGACAAAGCTTCTGGAAAGGTTTATGACTTTATATGAAGGATAAAAATAAAAGTGCTATGAAACAGATCACATCTTCTGATCTGATAACAAAAATATAGGACAAATAAGCTGAACACTAAGAAAAGTTCCTCTCAGAGGGGTTTTGCCAGACAAAAATTATCAGGATTTGGTCCTATGACACCTACCAGTGTACCAAGAGAGGTGACTACAAGGGACATTCAAAATGGATAATGCCAGGAGAAATCACTAGTAAATGCACAAAGGGTATAATCTTTCATCCAAAAAGATGAAATAGATGATCTCAGAGGTGTTGTCTACACACAGGTTTTATAGGACACACACAGAGGCAGAGCAAGGGTGGCTTTTCCTGCCAGTCTCTGTGTAAGCATGACAAAGCATCCCAAAAAAAAAGGACTAGACATGATGGTAGCACCCGAGGACACAGGACAACCGCCAGTTCCCACGTGCCTGTTGTGGAAATCGTAGATTTCTGGGAGGTTCCCAAAAAGAATTTCCTTCTTGTTCTGAAGTGCAGATGGAATCAGATGTACTAAATTGGGATTGTCCATTTCTGAAGCATACCCCTGCAGAGAAAAGTGGAAAATAAAACCAGCCTGTTTTTACCAGGGAAGAAGTACCATGGCAGAGACACTGAAAAGCCCCAAAGTCTGTGTGCTTTTGTCCTCAACAGAGCATACAAAGGCTTCTGCCATGCCTGCTGCTTTGTTGCTCCCATGAATTTCTGATGCGTCTGATTTTCCCCAGAGCTTTTACCCAGTAACTGTGCAAACACATTTTAATCCAAATGGACAGATTATAGTGTTAATTAAAAAAGATGAAATTATGTGTCTAGGATTCAAAAGTCATTTTGGTCATGTAGGGATGGAGACTAAGATTGACAGACACATCTTTCTGCTACACTGCTTCATTGCATAAGAGTTAGTTTGGATTTATTTGTTGAACTGTGGTATTTAGCTTGACTGTTTTGTTGTTTCTTGTAGAAACTGGATTGTGTTTCTTCAATAAAAACTTTGAGAGAACATCCTGATTTCAAACTCAAGACTAATATATCAGTTACCAGAGCTCTCATCTCCCACAGATCAAATGCAATAACAAAGCAACCACATCCTTCAAGTCCCACCCAAATATAAGCGTGATTGTTGCCTACCCATCTTCCATCCTCCCACAGATTAGGGACCCCCGACTCCACACACACGGAGTGTGCTGGTAGCCTATGAGTTTCAAAAGCTCAAGAATTATATTTGCAGCATGAGGTGCTCTTTTCTGTGTTCAAGCACTACACGGGACAATAAAGAAGAGCAGGAGGAGGGCCTTCCTTTTCCTCAATCATTTTCCAAACTTACATTCACAGAGTTTAGTATCTGTCCCCATGGAAATCAAGGGTGCTGCTTCTGAGACCTATTGGTAATATTTTGAAAAGGCACATTATTAACTCTTTCTCTGTCCATAACTGTCAGAACCATGCAACTTGTTATTCTGTGGGCTCAAGCCAGAGAAGGTGCCTTTTCCTTTAAGGCCTGAGGAAAGATGTTCAAAACATCCTTCCCATTCTCCATCTCCAAGGCCGAGCTATCTTGCTAACACAGCCTGTGTGTTATAAACAGGAAGTGGGAGTGCTTAGCCCATGAAGGACGTGCACCTGCAGTGATGACTTAGAGGTTAAGCACCAGCAGTAATTTCAGAAGAGTCTCTTACCTCTATTATACTTTGAAGTTCTTCTACATAAACTCGCTCTGTTTCTATCAGCTCATTGATTATGTGGCTAAAAGACAAGAAAGGTAGAGAGCTATAATGTTTACCCACAGTTCAACAAAGCACACCTGAAAGAAAAAAATTGTATTCCTTGCATATTCCTGGTTATGCCTTTGACTACTACACACAAAATTCCTCTGAAGGTCGTTTCTCAGTACTTCAATATTGTGCCTTGCTAAGATTAAAAGACCTAAACACATCTTGAACTGCAATTTTTTTCAGCTCATTTTAAACTTCATCTTGGTTTCTTCTCTCATTTTTCTACCTGCAAATTGAAAAAAAAAAATTCCCCAGAAGGCAAAAAAAAGAAGTTTCTCTTGTAAGAATAACTAACAATACTCGATAAAATGAAATTATCCTTCAAAGCTATGCTAATATCTCTGTTTTGTTTCTTTTATAAAATAAACAAAATCAGTGAAGAGACTTCCGTTCTTTAATACATTGCAAAAACCGGCAACAGGATGATGTCAGAAGTCTGAATACATGAAAGTAAATTGGAGTAAAATATTTATAGTACATTTCAGACTTTTGATTTCTAATATTAGTTAATGCTCCTAGGTAATTTGAAGACATGTATCTTGAAGATGCCCAACTTATTTCACAGAAATATGAATGTAACCAATTCACTTTTGGACAAATAACTATTGGACTTTTGGACAAAAAACTAATTAGATTTTGAAATAAAATTGCATTAGATCTCCTAACTTTTTCTTTTTTTTTAAAGCATCAACTGTCCCATATTATCAAGAAAGTGTTGTCTTTAATACTCTCATGAACAAAGTTTTCAGAGTAGCTCCTCCAGAGGTTTGAGCAGTAGCAAAGGACAAGTACCTAGTGTGCAGACTATTCCTGGTCTGTGCTTCACAAGAGTCTGCAACCACACGGCTACCTCAAGCAAGAACACATCATCAGGACATTAGGGAATAATGTCTAGAGGAAATGGAGTATGGACAACCGTGAGCAGCACACAACCTGAGGCCAATAAAGTGTGGGCAACCATTGGCATCAACACCAGCACATGCATTAGTCCAGTATCTCCTTGTACATACTGCTTGTTACTGCTTACCTGGCTCTCATATATCACACAACACCCACATAATCAGCCAGAGCCATTAGCCCTTTAGATCATGAATCACATCTGTACTGTTGTATCCACTATACGGGGATTTTGTAATTCTCTGCAATTTTTTAGAATGTCCTTTTTGAGATTAAAAAAACAATCGCACTTCTGATAAAGCCCCATTTGAATGGTTTGGCCAAGCATTTGAAAATAAAATAATCACATTGCAGCTTGCAGCTTGAAATGCAAAAGCACTGACTAAAACATTACTAGGCTACTAGCATAGATTCACTCGTTTGCTTTGGATTTCCCCCGTCTTTTTTCAAGGAAATGTGGGTTTATAGGGTAGGTGGGGACCACTTATTTAGGTCTCATAGCCTATTATTCCTTTATGGACCACTGCTTGAGAAACATTATAAATACTGAGAGAACTAGACCTTACCTTCAACTGACCCATAATGTTTCAAATTTTGCTATAAAATAGCTGGGATTTCATAAATAGCTTGACATAATGCCTTACATAAAGACAAAACTGAAACGTCTACCACAAGGCAGGGCAATGTCTGAGGGCTGTACATTGCTCCTGGCCGCACTCAGGTCCTCTCAGCTGCTCTCGCACTGGCTGCAGGATCCCAGTGACTATCTCTGCTACCCCTGAGGTTTTTTCAGTTTGGGAGACCTGCCCTGTGCACAGCACTAGAACGTTCCCCTGCTGATTGTGCCAGAGCTGCTCCGTGACTGTCATGGGGCAGCAAGGGGAGCTCAGCACACACCTGCTGCCAGGATCATGTTTAACGAAAATATGATGCAGCAATTGACAGCATTATTGTCACAGGCAGCTCTTCCAAACCCCTCTTCCCCTTCAACATGCATGACTAGGTCAGAAGTAATTTCAAGTGTAACTGGGATGTGTGAGGTAAAGGGGTGGGGGAGAAATTCCCCACTCTATTGTTCATTTATTTCGGAGACATTTTACAAGAATATGGGGTTTGCATGGCAGCAGTCCAAACACAACAAAACTCTGAGTTGGCTGAAGTTTATGGGCAGCTCTCACAAGGGTAGCTCCACACCAGGATCATTCCCAAGCAAACAGACCATCTCAGTAGGGATGGTAAAGGATTAGGTATCTGACCTAAAGGTCAGAATCTGAGAAATCCGTAAGGTCCCATCTGTAGGCATCCTTGTTGCCAGTAAAACTTAATTCCACTCGAGTATACTTGTTCCTTCCCCAAAGAAACAAAGTGATACAGCAAACCAGAAGAGTTAGCCAAAGCTAGAATATTCTGGTCCCAGTACTACCTGACTCATCAGCTTTCCTGATGTGAATATAGTGATGGGAAACACTGCTCAGGAGATCTAGGCCAGCTTTTCCTCTGTGGAGAGAGTTAAGCACATGTCCTAGCAGAGGGGCTCAGCCACCACTGACCTGGCAAAGCATTCTGTATGGCAGGGCCTCAGCTCCCACCATCACTTGGCAGGATTAGGGTGTGTTTGTGGCAGGAGTCACACACAGGCTCACTGATACGATGTTGTCAGATGTTCCTCCAGCAAAGGAAAATTCTTGCTATGGAACATAATTAAATGCATGAACTAGCTCACATTTTGTTGAGTGATTGATCTCGGTTTCTAATGAAACATCCTGGCCTTGGCTACACTAAGACCACATTTCCCACAAGTAGGATTTCACAGAGGTACCCTTTGGGCAGGTTATTCTTAAGCAGCCATGACATTCTGTGGCCCTCAGCACTAAGATCTCACACATTGAGCCAGTTTCCACCACTCCCGGCTTTGAGAAGCCCTGCAGTGCCAGCACAATAAGGATTATAAGAAATGAGAAGTGAAAGGAAAACAATTTCTACTTTGTCACTAGTGCTTTCTCTGACATCTGGCAAGTTAGTCATGCCATGATGGAGTAAGGAAAAAAAAATTATTGTACAAAGAATTTTTTCAATGAGGGTGAGAATGTAAGAGCTGCTATGGACAGCAAAGCATTGTGAAAAGATTTGTTTTTAGCCAAGGTCGCAAGTGAAACCTTAAAACTGAGGTAAAGTCTGGTATTAATTAGCACCCTTGACTTGTAGAGGTGCATTTCTCTATCTGCCCCTGCCTGTGCTGGTATTTAGATGAAAGGTAGCTATTTATATTACTTTGGACTCTGCAAATAGCAATTAGCAACGTTGTTAACCAAGTATAAACTTATCCTGCACTGTATTGCTTTGTTGCAACAAAATTTTGTCAATAGGTATTTATCTGATCTGGCTTCCTCTGGGAACTGAGTGCACCCTTCAAGGAAGGTCCTTGCCACAGTGACCATAAAGCAGACACATACAAGACCATTTTATAACTCTTCCTCCTTCCTCCTTCTTTAATAACAGAAGGAAAAAGAAATATAATTGAATGGCTGGTCAAGCTTCCCAGGTGTGTCAGGCCCTTTTGCAAGTCTGTGTCACAATGATTTTGGTAGGAGCAGTGTCAGATGGTTTCTCTGCTGTCATATGTGCTGCCTTAAAAAACCTTATTGAATATAATGAAACATTAAGATGGAATACTACCTAGAGATTACCACAACCTATTAATATCTCTTCTGGCTAAATCTCAATGGCTTTGTCCTCATACAGTTACTATTTGTGCATCCTGCTTGGATGGCACATAAACTAATTCAGGATTTTTGTTTCCATAGCTGTGTTTCTCTAACAAACTCATTGGCTCACCTCATTCACAGATCCTGTTTCTATGCCAGGATTTGCTATCATAGGTGCCTGTCTTGATAAGGAGTCTTTTCCCAAAAGAGGAATTGAAGCCATCAATTAGCATTAAATTAGTGAGCTTTTCTGAAAAGAACCCTTATCATAAATCATAACTGGTGCTCCAAAATTATGGTGCTGCAGAAAACCTGAGTGCACGACAGATGTGGAACTGGCAAAAGTGGCACTTGGGCATGAGTACTCCATATCTGTCTTGTGAAAACACATGGTGCCTAATAGAAGAAACATATTTTCAACATCCAGAGCAGCAGAATATGGCTGTGCAACAGCAAAATACTCCGTAGAATTTAATAAATTAATAAAAAACCACCCCATCACTCTTATAAATATATCTGATATAGATAGAGACCTACTTAAATTGAAAATACTGACTCTTTTAATGCCTGAGGCTTCAAAAACAATAGAAAGGATTGAATGAACCTGTGTGCATGCAATGGATACAAAAACTTATGATAAAGATCAACACTGGATAGAGTTGGACTTAAGAGAAGTGGGAGTGAAAAACTTACTGGCTTGCAAAAATGAGCACAGTGGTAAAATCTCCAGAACTTTGGCTAGTTCTAAGTGTTGTGACATTTCTCCTTCTGAATGTAAATAAAATTGAACAAAATTATATTTTTTTGCAATGGTATCTTCTTTGTAGGTAGTAAATGATGAAAATCTCACTGTTCCAGTAGAAACAGAATCAACAATAAATATCACATCCAGTTTTGAATTAGGAATCACTACAGGAAATTCTAAGATTGGTCTAATTGTAAAATCACAAAATTATCTTGGTGCTATGGAATGAAAAGAAATGACAGCATGTCACCAGCGGAGTAGCAGAAACTTCCATTCCACCTACATAATTGCATTTAAGAGGAATTTTTTTTTTGTTTCTCACAGTGCTAAAAATGCCTTTTTTGGTTGAAAAATATACTCAGCTGAGGTTGTGCAACAGCTCAAATGAAATTTGAGTAATGAGTCAGTTGCTGTACTTTACCTCCTAAAGTGGAATAAAAGATCATTTTGGACGTAAGAACATTTGTTTCAACAGAACTTTGTATTTGTTAGTTGATACAGAAAACAGTTCTGATTTCTCTGCCACATACTCAGGGGTTTTTTTCCAATGAGAGCAATGCCTCGAAAGAACAATGATTGTTCTTAAAGTACATTTCATGGCTGCAAACCAAACCCAAATAAGTTTGAGAAGCATAAGGGGCTTAGGTAGTACACTCCACCTCATCTCAAAATTAGTGCCCCTTACTGAAGATACTCTAATTGCCTGCCTAGGTGATCCTGTTCTGCTGCAATGTCAAATGGATTTGCTCCAGCTATTAAGGAAGTTCTTCTGAGCAGGACTGCACATTTTACCACCAAAGTCACAATTTATAATATTTTGCTGCTTCTGAAATGATCTGAACTCTTCACATAAAAGGAATTGTCCCACATTCATTGTTCCCAAAACAAATGACCTTGGGGAAATATTTTTATATATCTTAATTAGTTGACCTACATTATAGGAACCAGAGCATAGTTGTTAATGGAGAAGCAAATTAATTAAATCACCTACAGAAAGGAATAGTATGACTAGAGGACTGAAAGTTATGCAGGAGTTGTTTCTCATTTCAACTGTGCATCTACACTGAAATGATTGCATCTCTGAAATTTGAGCTAGCTTTAGACAATGCGGATGCTGCAGACTGGTCCTTACTGTGGGCCAAAATAACAGGCCACATAGCTGTGCAAATATCTGTCAACTGCCCATATTTGTGAACTCCCCATCAGACCCACCTCGTGATTTTGGTCTTTTAAACTTGCAGCTGCACCGTTTCTGTTTGATGATAAAGATATATTTAGCTCTGTGATATCTCAGCAGTGAGTAATCAATCAACTAAGAGCAGGTGAACCATTTATATATCAAACTAACATAACTGCTAAGTGGTATTAGTATTAGGCTGTATTTTAGTAGACTGTAGTCGATTGAGATCCATACAAGCTACTACACACACATGCTTGTAAGATATCTGATGTAACTGAGACCCTGCAGGTTAACAGGCTGCTCCCACACTGTGCAGCCTTCCATGTAATTTCTTAGCATCCTTTGTTTGCTTGAGATCATGAGTATTTATATGCAGGCCACAGAATCAACATAATTACTCAAATTTCAATATTCTTCTTTAGAAATATTACCCAGTCAAAAGCAAACCTGGTGATTTCCTCGGGCCAGGCAGGTCTAGTACAGCAGCAAAGTATATTGCATAAAGGGTTTAAAGTGAGGACAGGGGAGGAAGCCATAATTCTTCACTACACTTGCTTAAGAATGGATTTGATCTGCTGAACTGAAGCCAGTATGGGTACTTAAGTTTACTGGCCAACAAAGGAAGATCACTGCTTTTTAAAATGTAAAATATAAATATATGCATATATGTATAAAGGTTAAATAAAAGTAATTAATATACTTATATTGAGATCTACCCTCATACTTGTTTCTAGCTAGTAATGACCAGAACATACAATCACAGCCAACATTCAAAAGATAAGACCTCCGAAATTAAGCACTTTAGATTTTGCATGTCCCACTGATGTGGGAAATTCACAGGGTTTCTGTGTCCTGGCAGTAATTTCCTTCCTGGCTGCTTTTTTCTTTAAAGATGAAAATAGAGCAGGTAAAAGATCTCTAGATATGTAATAGTTTCTGACTTTTGCAAAAAATATTTAACAGCTTTTTTCTATGCCCAACCTAACTTTTGAAACAGCAGCTACTTTCAGATTACATGCAGTATACTTTTTCCATTCCTTTGTAGATATAACACAATATAACAATATCCAAATACCAGTTGACCTCATTGAACAAGAAATCTGATAAGGGCTGACAATGCTGTGGATTTTCCCACACAGAGTGGTAAAGTACAATACTTGAAAGAGGCCTTTTTTAATAACAGCAAAAGTTACAGTGGTAAAACCCCGAAACTTTCAGACAGACAAGACCAACAAAATAAAACCCAGAAGTAGGTTAAAGGAAGCTTAACGAGAACTATGTACACTGAGAATTCATGTTGATTACTAGAGCTCAGGCTCTAAGTAAACCTAAACCATGCGCACAGCCTCTCTCCAAAAGTCTGTGTAATTTCAGGTGGGTGTCCTTGCTAGTGGGTGGCTTGGTGGGACAGAGAAGGATTTAGGCACATGTGACTCTGCTCCATACAGATCCCTACACCACCCTAACCTCCTACTCCAGAGCACCTCCAGTAGGTGCTGTGACTAACATGCCTCACACCTGTGGTACTCATTCGTCCCTGTCCTGTCCCTGCAAGGACTTTTTGTGCCATACGGAGCCATTTTTGATTAGGATGGAAAAGATGAACACAAAAATACTGTTCACTTCACGCAAATGGCAACACAAATTCTATCCTGAAGGGCCAACTTCTGCAGGAAGATTACAGCTTCAGTGGTTTTGATTCTCATAGCAGATCTGCCTTTGATAGCTTTCTGCAAGACTTCGAAAGGCCATTTGAGTAGAATGAGGAATTAGTTTTATTATTAAAATTAATAGTAATTGCTTTTACAGACAGCCTGAGTTTATGTTGGAGAGCGCTGACCAGGGAAGTTCACGTTGCACTTGGAAGGGAGCATTTGGATTTGGTGAAGATGCCTCATCCTTTAAGGATCTGTATTTGAAGCACTGGAACAGGCTGCCCAGGGAAGTGGTGGAGTCACCATCCCTGGAGGTATTTAAAAAGTGTGTAGATCTGACACCTGAGGACAAGGTTTAGTGGTGGGCTTGGCCGTGCTGGGGCAATGGTTAGACTTGATGACCTTAAAGGTCCTTTCCAACTGAAATTATTCTATGGCTCTATGATTTCAGTCTGAGATATGACCTAAGGAAACTCCGTCCTGCAAAAACTGCTTCTTCCTTTAACAGGACACAGCATTGTGCCTGATTTCTAATCTATGGTCCTCCAGCCCAAGCTCTGGTAGATCTTGGGCCCTGCTTTTAAATGTCCTCAGGAATCAGTATTCTTTGGGGCTTGGGTGAAATAAACCCAGGTGTTAGTTATGTGACAATGGGAATGGAACAGGGAGAGAAAATTCTGACAAGCTAAAGTGGAGTTTATGGGAGCAACTGGAAGACATATTATGCTTTATTTAATCTCTTCTTTGTACATTCACATTAGTGAGTAAGTTGTGAACTGCTGTGGCTGAGGAGCAAACATCCCTTTTTTGTGTGTCGTGCTTCCTCAGCCGAGGTAATTTGGGGCAGAAGGGCAGGCAAGGATCCTGCCATCTGCAGCTACCACACTCCACCCTGCAGTGACTGGGAGTCAGCTCTTAGCAACATCCACATCTATTTACTAAGCTATACTTTGGGGCAACCCTGTCTGCCACACCTCTGAAATACTGCTTGCAGCATTTAATGATAAACTTAGAGAAAGAGTGAGAGACATTCTTGGATGATATTCCAAACTTAGAAAGCAGCTTTAGAGAACTGTAGGATAGATTCCAGTTGGAGAATGTGTTCAAAGTGTCACTTTACAGGAGACTCTCACAACTGCAGATTGCAAGAAACTGGGAGGATATTACCCGCCATTTGGATTTCTTACTTTTTTCTCTAAGCAGCTGCTAATGGTGAATGTCCAAGACAATACAATGTGACAGAGAGATTCCTGGGCTCATCCAGGACTACCATTCCTCTCCCTTATTCCCCAGAAGAATAGGGAGCTTGGATAATCAGCCTCAGTGGCTGTTGAAAGTCTTACACAAGGGTTGCCTACATGGGAAATGCCTAGTTTGTCACTCCAGTGTTTATAGTTAGAGCTGGGGTTGGGCACAGTTGCACCTCTGACTAGAAGAGGTAAGAGCACACTGTGCCAGGCATGGCTTTTACAGAGCTGGAGCTCTTGGTGTCCTCTGTCCACACAGTTAAGTCTGGCCTGACAGACTAGTGGGGGAGCCAGAACAGACAAACAGAACTTTTTACAAAGAAGAGCATGCTCAGGACCACATTATTTAGCTCTAATGCAGGTCACATGCAGGTCAAAGGCAAGACTGTCCATGTTACTTTGTCCAACATGACTATTAAACAGGGAACAAAATTTGAAGACAGGTTTGTAATAACTAGGGATGCAAATAAAGCATCAGTGCCTTCCAACTAGAGGCTACAGAGAAAGATAAGCAACAGTGTATTGAATAATCTGGATATGCACAGGAACTTTGCAGAGTCTGCAGAGGAGCTGCTTGACAGACAAGTCATACTATATGAAACAGAATTCCTCTTTTGACTCGTATGAGGAAAGAATGTTCCTGCTGGATGAAAAAATCCACATGAATTTTCAGAATTAAATACAGAATTCTAAACATGATTATGTCACAAATCTTCCAAACCCAGTTATTATATTCCTAGTTAATGAGCAGCTTGTAAAATGCAGGAAGTCAGCAGTGATTTACTGCACAGTGCAATTGATCAATCACTGCTCCATTGAATCACTCACTACACAGGACTGAGTGATCTCCCATCTGCTCTGTCCTGTCTGCTGCTGTCCTGCAAACCGTGCAATTATTTAGATCAGCTCAGTGTGGGTGCAAGTCACTGACATCTGATTAGGCAACATGACATGCTCTTTGTGCTGTTGTAAATAACAATGTGAAGTGCTCAGCACTCCTTCATGAGCTAATTGACACACAGGAGCCGCATGTTTTTAACTACAGGGCAGTTTAAAAACAGCTTTCATTGAAACTGGTGTGGATGTGCAAAGGGAAAACTTTGGCAGCTGTCTGGAGAATTTTACACTCTGAGAGGTGTGATTGCTCCTAATTTGTTTCAAAGGTTTCCTAGCCCGGAGACTGACACACTACTGCCTTTTAAAGACAAGGGGGCACCTCGTGAACTGAGGTGGTATAAAGTCACACCAGTGCCTCTCCTTCTCTTTCCCCATCCATCAGCTTGGCAGTGATAATAGGGCTAATTTCCTCTGCTCCTTGGCTGGTGCCTATGTTACCTGGGATTTCAAGGTGTCCTTCATGCAAATACGTAAAGGCCCAGGACTGTCAACCTGCTGTGTCAGAGCAAAGTCAGGTTTTTTTGGAGAGGTGATCACGCTACAGTTAGGGTAGAAACAAATATATAAAACTTCAGGTCCACGTGGGCCACTTCAGAGAAGATGCATTCAGTCCTAGACCACACAAAGCTGCCTTTATTGCATGTGCTCTGTAAACCCTGAGCTGGATCAGGGGGTGGGAGGGAGCAGACTTTTAGTCATGTCCTGGACAGGCAGAGGAAGAGAAGGGAGATTGCCCCCATTGACTGTGTGCTTGCAGAAGTTTCCAGTGATTTTCAAGTGGACACATTCCTGTGACATGGGGCAAGGCAGAAGATACCTCTGATCCTAATCACCCCATGTGCCTAAACCAAACCAACCATCCAGGATGTGCATGTGGCCAGCTGCATTCCAGGAGCCTGCCCAGAGCCAACAGGCAGCAGAACAACTGCACAGAAAACAAGTTGAGGAATTCCTGGAATTTCTGAAGAGTATTAAAATAACTTTAGTATCCAATAGCAAGCAGGTATGAGAGATAATAGCAGAAGTGACTGCTTAAAGCTCTTTGATATTTGATTAAGTGCAAATTTTGTAAGAAAATGTACTGAAGGTGCTTATTTCAGCTATTCTCTACCTACCAGATTCTTCGGGAGCAAGGACACGAGGACTTCAGGAAGCCTCCAGAACACTCAGTAAACTACTGCACTGTAACAATTAGAACTTTTTTTTCTCCTGTTCATAATAGTTTTCCCAGTTCCCAGAACTACTTGGAATTATAGTAGGAATACATCTCCCCTTGCTATTCTACACAGATTTCTATCAGCAGCAAGATCTCCCTATATGGCAGAATACACTTCACTTCAAAGACCTTCCCAACCCTTTAGGCTGTAATTAGACTTGTAAGTGCTGGAGCCAATCTGCCCAACAGGGAAACTTCTCTGAAAACAAAGATTTTGTAAAAGTTGAAAGAGATGATGGCAAACAAGAAATGGCTTGTGGCTTCTTGAAATTTCTTGGGCTGACTGAACTTTCATTAAGTCTGGTGAAAGAAAACAGCTCTCTGTGTCTATGAATAAAGTCAAGAACAGTTTATCTTTTAAAATGTAGGCTCCAAGTTCTTCCCCTCTACCAGCTGGAAGTTTTCGTGAGCCTGGAAATTAGGCTGGAAAGATATGCTGTTGGGGTTCTACTGTAACACTCACCAAAATCACCTTCTTTCAATGGTAATAGAAGTCTTATGTTACATTACATTATGAAATTTGTTATATCTTCCATTTACACACTGTATGGAAACTTTTGCAAAGGATCTCACTTGTGACATATAAAGGGGGAAAATAATTTCCACTTTTGGGAGTGGCCTTTCAAAATATAAAGGGGGCTTTTAAGAGAGAGACATTTACCAAAGCCTGTACTGACAGCACAAGGGACAACATTTTTAAACTGAGAGAGGGCAGATTTAGATCAGATATCAGGAAGAAATTCTTTACTGTGAGGGTGGTGAGGCACTGGCACAGGTTGCCCAGAGAATCTGTGGATGTTCTACTCCTGTAGGTGTTCAAGGCCAGGCTGGATGGGATCCTAAGGAACCTGTGAAAATGTTCCCTGCCCATGGGAGTGGGAGTTGGACTACAAGATCTTTGGGTCCATTCCAACCCACGCTATTCTATGATTCTAATATTTATCTCTGCCTCCTGTAGAAGCTCTGCATCTTTGGCCAATAGCTAAAAAAATCAGGAAACTTTGTTCTCTCCTGCCACACACAGCTCTGATGATTACAACAAGCACTTGGACACCAAAGCTTTTAGTAGCACTCCTTGAGCTACTAGTATTTTTGACACCAGTCCACACCTAAATTTAGCAATTCCCAGACCTAATGTCAGTGCAACTTTGCTATTGCTGATTTAGAATAGGGCCCTGGCACAATATTCTCATTCTGAAAATAGCTTCTAATTCTTTACCCAGGGCAGAAGTGCTGTCCTGCTCTACCCACACAACCTGATGATTCAGTGATATACTTATTCTCATGTTCAGAGTGATGCACAGACTGATGTATGAAGGTCCCCAGTCCTTGTTAAATCAATAACGCTGACCTAGATATTAAGATACACTGAATCTAAAGGACTCTTAGATTTAAATCATATCCAAATCTGTAGTTGGAGTCTGTCATTTAAGGGTGCAAACACCTTCAGGCAGAGACCCACAGGATGCACGCTCCAGGATGTGAATTTGCAAAGTGACAGCTGGCTGCTGGTGCGCATAAGTGATCCTAGATGCTCCACAGGTTTCCTCAGCATGTAAAGCAAACTTTATGAGCATGGTCAGATGGCAAGCAGTGAGTTTGGACTGTGTACATGCTTGGAGACTATTTTGCATGTGTACAGAAGTGCTCCATGTATACGTGATAGCTGAGGGCACTCATTCTTGAATATGACTCTCTTTCGTTAAAGTCCCATAAATGATACCTCAGACTCCAAACTCTAGAACTAGTCATTCATGAAGTTAATTCTAAATAAAAGCTCTAGGAGAGCTTACAGTCTCATGGGAATTTAATTCAGAAAGCAGGGATTATGCTGCTTATGTGACGTCTCATCTGAGTATGAAACCACCAATGCCTTGCAATTTCCTGCTTATTATTCAGTAGTAACAGACATGAATGAAGATGAAACACAAATAACAATACTGTAACTCCTGCCACTGCACACTGATCACTTCAATATACATCTTGCTGTGCTCGTAGGGGATCGCTGTCAATGCCATACTGACAACTTGCTGAGAACATCAACACCATGTGCAAAACCTGTGGGGTCACCTCATGAAAAGAGTGAAACTGTGGTGAGAAAGCCCAGGAACAGATGCCATACTTACGTGGTTTCAAAGTGAAGCACTCACGTTGCCTAACAAAGTGTCTCAACTCTTGTTGTAAGGTGGACTAGAAAAATGCTGGGTGACTCAAATACAAAGCAAATCAGACAGAAAAATATCCCAAATTTACAAGAAATTCAGTTTGTTGTCTGAAGGGGATTACCAACACCAGCTTTTTGGATGGAGTTTCTTGATCAGTTTATCCACTCCATAACTATAAAGGAACAAATATGCACCTTTGCATGTTCCCAGTCACTCCATCCTGCCCACTTCCTTGCATCTGACGGTGAGTGTACACCAGCATACACACCCAAGTAAACTGGTGAGCAAGAGATGTTGACCCAACTCAAAACTAACCTCACAAAAAGGAAAAAAAACGTTATACTAGCTGCAGAGTTGCCAGCCCTGTACAAGGGATACAAAGGAACTACATGGGGTGGGTGTGGAAGACAGTGAAAGGTGCAGCAGCAGCCCTAAATGAGCTCAGACTGACTGTGAAACAATTATCAGAATAGAACTATGAATCAAGTTTCCTTTCATAAAATGACACCACAGAACATCACCTCCAGACCAAACCACCTCCCCACAATAACATTTGATCATAAATTGAATAATATCCCATCAATGTAGTCAATGCATATAAGATGCTAAGAGATGCAGTAGTTAGAACTCCATGGATTTGGTCAGTTTGCTACAGGAACAGGCTGCCTACAGACATTTGTGCAAATGAACTAGAAAGGGTTGCCCTCCTTGTGATTTTGTCAAAAATGCCCATATCTTTCATACTTACAGTCTAAGCACAAAGCCACGTAGTTGGGAAAGACTATCACATTTCTCATACAAGAAACACCTCACAGGATACACAGAAAGATGCTGGTTTGGCTTATCAAACAGAACTGTGCTTCTGGATTTTTAGATCATCTTTCCATTTAATTAATACTTTCTCTCATGTATCTTGAGCCCAGACTATACCGGGCTGCACTGGACAACACAACAGTTAGGGCACACCGGTGCTGTTCCATTATGCCAGTCCATCCTGTTGGGATGGGTCTGCAGGATGAAGAGAGCAGCAGTTGGGCCAGAGGCACCTGGCACAACCCCTCTGTACAGCTTCCTCAGGGCTCCATGTACACTCATAGGTTCAGAAGCATTAAATGACATCGCTGGTCCCAACCTCCCTGTGCAAATACTTCATTGGTAAGGAGTTAACTTCTGTGTTACTTTCTTTTCCAGAAACAAAATATTTTATGGAATTTCCCTCCTACCACCCTCTTCCACTGGGCAAGAATAGCTACAACATGTTGCTCATACTGAGAGTATGAAGCAATAGGAGCAAAGCAGCTTAACATAGATCTGCAGGAATTACAAATCATTCTACAAAACCGTAACATTGAGGTATTCCTCCCTGTTCTGTGGAATCTTATTGACTCATTATTTACTCTGAAATAGGGCCTGAAGTCTCCAGCCAGATGTGAGGCCAACGAGTGTCCCACACAGGAATCAAACCCACAACCTATCCAGATATTAGCACCATGCTCTAACCAGCTGAGCTGAATGGAAAGGCTGTTTGGGTACAAGGAATCCACCTGCCTAAATCCCCATCTGCTCTCTGGTGTTAGTCCTTACACTGATAAACCACTCCACTCTCTAAACACTCTGCGACCTGAGCCCCTGTGTGCTGCAGCACTGCAGAACAGTGTGATTACAGCCAGGGAAGGTGTATCCTGGGGAAAACCGTGTGAGGGGCTTTTCAAAGCAGCCAGCTGGGTAGTGCTGCTTCCTATTTTGTTGGTTTAGAGATGCAACCTTCTCTGCACACCTGTCAGGGCTGAGTGGGCAGGATACGGCTGAGAAGGGATGTTTAAGATGTAATTTATAAACAAATAAGGGTGGTGCTCTGAAAAACCCTCCCCACCAACATCACAGGGGTAAAAAAGAAAAGGAGCTTAATTTCTAAATAAGTTTTATCTCAACAGAGGACCTGAAGCTAACAGGATTTGATTTAATATAAAGAGAAGGAAAGGTGAAGGGAAAGTGGAAAGGAAAAGGGGAAGGAAGAAGGGAAGAGAAGGAAGAAAGGAAGAGAAGGGACGTAACAGTTAAGTCCATTTTATTTTTTAATTACTGAACAATAAAATCCTTTTGTTCAATAATTGAAATACCTCTGACTTTGCTTTCTATGGACTCAGTTCATCAAATCTTGCAATTAAGTCTGAGTCATGTTTCTACATACGTGCACTTTAAACTTTAGTTATCTCCTGATTTTGAAAAAGTGACTCACTGAAGCTGTATTTTCTGGGAGCTGCATTATCCAGACACAGACAACACAGAAATGACACCTAAAAGTAAGAAAGAAGAATAACTTCTGGAAGAAAAACCTTCACCACATTTGTGAACTAGGGAAGGAATCAGCAATTATCATTTTGGTAAGAAAAATGAAAGATACTTCCTTTATAAGGTTATTTCTACTGTTATTTAAACACTGCTCAGATAACATCTCAAATTTCCACAATGACCTACAAACTTTTCCTTCTAAGGTGAACTGCCAATTGTAAAGAATTATATTTTGTCTTACTACAGGATCAAACAGAGAGAAATCTGCAAAGGTTGCTATAAATTATTTAGTCATACTAAGACCTATAATAGGAGAAAGGAGAGATGAAGTGAAAAACTCCCCAGGCCTTGAAGCTTCCCCAAGCAAAACCTGTATTGCAAAGCAACATATCCTTCAATAGGATCATTAGCTGCTCAGGTTTTACCCTTGCTCTAATTTTGCTGGGTGACCTTCACAACAGTATTCCTATCTCTATTTTCTCTCTTGTGTGTGAAAAGAAAACAATTCCTTGCCTCACAAAGACGTTGTCAGATTTATGGTTGTAAAGTGACAAACAGACCCTAATTGTCATGATATGCAATAGTTAAATTTCTGTGAAGTCAATGATGAGGTCAGGAATGATTCAGATCAATCACAGTCATGTGAAAGAATGGGAGATACACACTGGGTTTGTGTTTGATATACATATTCAGTGAGAAATATCTCTATGATTCTATGAAACGATACAAGGCACAGCACTGTAGTGGCTTTTCCACTGAATTTGAACGAGTGCCTTTTATTAACTCAGTTTTTCTCTTTACAAAAGTTTGTCAAAAGTGTATTTAAAAAAGGCGTATTCATAGCACTTTGGTTTGTTTTTTAAACACTTCTGTCTCAGTCCTCCTGCCCACAGAGACTGACTTACTGTTGATGTTCTTGAATGAATCAGGCATTTCCCTCAAGGTGGTGTAAGAAACTCACCAAGGTTTGTGAGGAAGGAAGAAGAGAAAAAGAAACCCCAAATCACACTCTCTCTTACTCTTCTGAAGATTTCCAACAGGAAAATGAGATAAGTTTCACTGTGACCTACAAACTAACTAGCCAGCAACAAGATGTTGTTTGGTACCTCAGAGACTTAGAGGGGCAATTAGCTAAACTTTTATGGCGTCCCCTAAGAAATTTCTAAGGTATAAGGACTTTTGAATTCCTAAGACACATCCCTTTTAGCACTTTGAGTGTAAGCCCAAGACACAGTTTCCCCACACAGCGCACTGCAGTATCACCCTCACCACCTCCTCGGGAGCAGGGATAACCCCCAGGGCATGCAGGGCTGCGGGCGGGCAGGGTGTTTGCAAACAGAGGGACACCCGAGCCGAGGAGGGAGCCCGGGCCGGCGCGGGGAGCGCGGCGGAGGGGGCGGAGCCGGTGGCTCCCGGGCCGCAGGAGCCCATCTGCTGCCGGGGAGCGCGGTGGCCCGGGCGGTCCCTCTTGCCCGAGGAAGAAAGCGGAGCAGAAAGCAGCTCGTCGGCCACTTTTGTAGGTGAGGTGCGGGAATCTGTGCTGGGTGTCGTCCCGTTCCTCCTCGGGCTTTCTGAATTAAGAGCAGCCGGGTTGTTCGTTCCTCTAATGGCTAAAGCGAGTAGCCGGGTAATTAAAATTAGCGAAAATATTCTGGTTTTCTAACTGCTTTTTTTCTCTTCTCTGCCTGGCTTCCGAGATTGTAAGAGCTGGTCTCTTCAGGGGAGGAGGGTGTCTCACTTATCCGCGCTTCAGCAATTGCTGTTCCCTGCTTTGGACAAACGAGTTTTCCAACTGCTTTGTTTCCAAGGTTTCGGTGCAGACCGCATCCATTAACGCCGTACGCGCCTGCCCCTCACCCGTCCTAAAGAAGGGTCTTGTCGGAGTTTAGGTTTTCAAATTTATGTGATAAACTTCAGAGACCTAAATTTCAGTGTAGTTTTGATGTCTGTTTTGTGTAGCCTTTTAGCAGATTTTCCCCACACCTCTGATTGTCTGGTAGTCGATTATGTTTAAGAAAAAAAAAAAGGGGGG
This sequence comes from Atrichornis clamosus, assembly GCA_013400975.1. Taxonomy (NCBI): domain Eukaryota; kingdom Metazoa; phylum Chordata; class Aves; order Passeriformes; family Menuridae; genus Atrichornis; species Atrichornis clamosus. Next base: position 262,212 of record WBMZ01000555.1, on the reverse strand, counting down.
GGGGGCAGAAAAGCATCAGAGGCTTTTTGTGGCCCTTTCAGGGTCTTTCTCATGCCCTGAGCCTTGGAGGGAAAACTCGCGGCCACTTGACCATTGCGGTGAAACAACCCATTCAAAGCAGCGCCGTTTCCTCCCGCCCCTTGTCCCAGCAGCCCCTCCCGGCTTCCTATTTCTCCAAACTATTTTTTTGCACAGGAAAAGTGTGGGATTTTTTTTTCTTCCTCAGCTGTTCCCACCCAAGAAACTCGCAAATCCGGCTAGGAGTTTCTCCGCGCAGCCCTGCGTTGCAACACGGGGACGCGCCTCCGAGCGCGCCGGGGCAGCCGCCCGCCCCGGCCTCGTTAGCGCCTGATGAGCCCGGCCGGGAGCGGCTCTCCTGGGGAACGCGGGCACGAAGGCTGCCTCCGCTCGGCGGGAACAACCCTGTCCCGAGCAGTTTTTGGGTACCCCGTAGGAAAAATCGTCAGGAGAAAGAAAACGCATTAGGCAATAGGTGGAGAGTGAGCGCTTTCAAAAAGCGCGTTTGCGCTAAGCAAAGCTAAAAAAAGAAGTATCTTTTTTTTTGACTGTGCTCTTGGCCGGGCTGCGCAGCCTGGCCGGAGGCTGGCGGCGGGGAAGTGTGCGGGGACGGGCCCGGCCGGCTCCCGCCTTTGTTCCCCCAAAGGGGCGCCCGCAGCCGCATGGCTGGATGCTGTTCTCTGCCTGCTGCCCCTCCCAGGCCGCTCCCGGCTCCGCGGATGCCCCGGAGGATGGGGATGGGGGAAGGCGCCGTGGCGGGAAGGATCACGATCGGTTTGCGCTAAGCTGGGGGTCGCGGGACTGCCGGGAGGCGGCAACAGCCATCGGGAGAAACGCCGTGGAGGCGGCGGGGTGTCCTCCAGCCCGCGAATTTCCCAGGATGTTCTATTCTCCTGGGTTTCAAGGGTTTTCGGGAGAGCTTGGGATGCTCTTTTTGTCGCGCTGGGAGGCGAGCTCGGGGCAGAGCCGCGGGTTCGGCCGGGCCGAGGGCGGCGGGGCCCCAGAAAAGGGGGAATCACATTGGCTCATCCGCACTGCGGGGAGCACAGAAAACACCTGAGCTATTTGGGAAGAAGTAGCTTCGTTAACTGCTTCTGCGCAAGATCTTGGGAATATTCGGAGATGGGAAACTGACGTTACGCCAGTGTAAGCAACTACAAAAGTGGAAGACATAACAAAACCCTATCTTGGCTATGCGAAGCAGTGGAGAACTCGGTACGGGCTGCAGCATCCTCATCTCGGGACTGCCCAGGCTTATGCCTGAGGATCTCTTAGCAGTAGAAACTACTAGTGCAGCTGTTGAAATCTAGTTTGTAAGGTGCTGTCTTGTTCTCAGTTCTCCCCAGTTCTTGCATTTGTCCTAGGAGTTGGAAAGGGAAAAGGATGAGGCTAGCAAAGAGATTATTTTTTAAAAGGGAAAATAGCTGTAATTTAAGAGGATAAATGCCAGGGGTTTTTTCCTCTCTTGTTGAACAGGGCAGGAGACAGTAAATTACTGTTGCTAACAGCCGTGGAATAGTCTAGTTGTATTCCAGAAGGCTGGACTGTCACATAGGGCTGGGTGTTGCTCTAGGGAAGTTACTGGTTGTTTTGCACAGAACTAGTTTCATACAAATCTACCATCTATTATATATAGAATAGTATCTCAGTAAAAATATGGGCTTCTTTGCAGGTAAGGGTTTTGAGGTTGGTTGGTTTGGTTTTCTGCTTAAAAATATAATAGCAGTATCTGCTTACTTGTTGTCTTCCACTCAAAATAGTATCACTTTCTGCTTTCTTTAAGATCCTAAATTATTGAGAAACAAACTGGTTGCTCCTGCTGCCCAAAGCAGTAGTTGGGACAGTCTCCCTGACATCTGGCCAAGCTGGAGTAGTGAGTACTGATGCTAGGAATGGTAATTCACCTACAGATTAGGGAGAAGCATGTGGAAAACCCAGCAAGTCATCGCTTATCATTTGAAATGCCAGAGGCTCATGTGTTTGGTGTTACTCTGCACCTACAGTGTTACAGCATCTAGGATGTACTAAGCATTGCTTCTCCCATGGTTATCCCTCTATGCCTGAGGAATTGTTTAAGTAATCCTTTAACTTGAAGATGTTGGTTACTGACAGCACAGCAGTACTGAGGCGGTTTTGGTTTTGGGAAGTCTCCCTGTGGTATCGCTGTTACTGCAGTAAGTCTGGCTGGGCCTTGGAACTGGCAGAAAGAGGTGGAGGGAACCAGAATGTGATGGATTCGCATTGCATGACTGGCTCTTCCTCCCCAGTGGCATTTGCAGGATTTAGTCCAATACCTTCCTTAGCTTCCTAGGATATGTGCATCTCGAGGGAGGCTATCTGATTATTCAGCAGACGTCAGTAATAACTGATCTTTACATTCCTGTAGAAAGCAGCATTGTTGACCTCTGTCAGGTTGGCCAGAAGTGAAAGCAGGATTTTCCACTGATAAAGGAGACATTTTATTTTTGGAATCTTTGCAACATTTGGGAGATTGTGGTCCAGATCCTGAACTGAGGTCTTCAAAACATGAAATAATAGTCACAGATACTAGAAGGATTCCCCTCTTTCTTAAGTTTTCCGAGTAGGACATTCGCCCTTGGCAGCAGCAGGGGGAATGCTATGGAAGGATCTTTGCAAGATGACACTTAAATTTTATAGTCAATGGGGAAATCACCACAATGTGTGGAAGTAAGAGGATGAAATGCCTTCACTTTGGAATTGCAACTTTTTAGAATGAACCTGTACCAGAAGTTTACTTGTTGCTTGGTTGGCTGCATAGACTGATCTTCAACTTAGAATTGTGGCTTGGAGATGCTGAGGCTGCTACATGTCCAAATAACTCAGAAAATCTAACACATCCCAAAGCTGCTTAAACAACCTGCAAACAGATGACCTCCAAAGAAGAGAATGTTGTTGTAAGCAAAAGCAACTTAGTTGGCAGGAAGGACTGTTGAAGAGTGACATACATGTACACATTGTGAAGACCACAGGCTGTAGGAGTTCTTGCCTTGTTGGCTTTCTGCAAACCAGTTTCATGAGGTCAAGGCTGACTCTCTGGTACCATCTCCAGATTTCTAAATGTTTTTGAATAAAAAGTGTTTGGTCACTCAAAACTCCCAGGAATGCTGCCATGCTCTGAAGGTATATTGTCACCTTTTAGGTGCAGCAGCTCAACCTCATCAGCTCAGGTGAGGCAGGACCTTGGGAACAAAGAGCTTCTTTTGTAAGCACAGCGTATTGTTGGAGGTGCTTTGGGTATGGTGGCAAAGGAAGGGATTTAACTAGTCCTTTGCACTTAGAGCTAGGGAAAATTACTTCAAATTGAACATGTCATTGGCCCAGTAAGTCTGCTCACATTCCTTCTCCTGCTGTATGCTGCAACATTTGTTTCTTCCAGTCTCACTTCTGCTAAGACCTGAGGAGACCTGTCAGACAAAACTGACCTTTGGTCTTAGGGCAGGAAACTTATTTTTTCTTGTTCTTTAAACTTCTACTCATCATACATCACTGCAGCCCTGTGCCCTCAGTCCTCGATTAGTTGTGTTTTTGTATGGAATATGAAACAGACAGAGGATGAATGAACTTTCTGCTATTTGACTTGGTTAACTAAAGGAAGTTTGATCTTTAACTTTGCACTCTGCACACGAGTGTGCAATCTATGTGTTTTATTTTTAAGACCACACAAAGTGCTTTCACAGCTCCTCCTTGTAACTTTCCTGGCTTTCCAATAAAATATTTACTCACTCCATTTTTGGTAGGAAACCCATGTAGTGGGTAATAAGGATGGCAAGAGTACCATACGTATGACTAATTATTTTCTGAGGTTCTGGCTGCTTTGTCAGCAAGACCTGAGTAAAGTCCTGTGGTAATTACAAATACTGGCTTTCTAGTGCATTGTTCTCAAAGTTCAACTTTCTAGAATAATGAGGCTTCTTGAGTGATGTCTTTGTTTTCCCTTAAATCATGCCTTAAGTCATCCCTGCCTTGCAAGCTTCTGCTCCCATCTTTGTAGCTTCCTTCTGCAGTCCACAGACTGATGTTGAGTGGTCTGTCTCTCACTGAATTCCATTCGTAGTTTCTATTTAACTGTTTCACTGAACTGTCCTCACAGCAGTTCCTAATCTGGTGCTGTGTGTATGCAAGTGCTGTATGTAGTTTGTTACATTCTTGGCCTTGTATTAGTCTTGCAAAGAAGTGTGTGCATATATACACACATATATACAACAGACATGTATTTTTAGATATGTAAAAATATTTTACTCTTGATGATACATGCTCTTGATGTTACTGAATAGTGTGGCCTACTATCCCTTTCTCCTAAGCAGAGGCAAGTACTTGTTAAATGCAAATACACAAGTTCCTTCATTTAATTTACAAAGACTGTAGTCTTGGAGAAATCTCACCGCTTATTAAACATGTTGGGAGTGTTTTGCAGCTCCTTTGTTTCATTTTTCATATCTGATTTGCATCTTGAAGCTAGGCCTGAGGAATTCTTTGCTTAGTCCTCTGTACTGTGGCTTGTTATGGCCAGTGGCTTGTTAGCAGCTCTCAGTGAGGGCACTTGAGCCACGGTGAGCTGGAACTGCAGGATGCTGTTCCTCAGTGGCTGCAGCTCTGTGTTGTCACGTTTCTCCTAAGTGCGGGGCGGGGGGTGTTGAAACTTTGCTTTGCTTTTCTGCCATGAGGCTGTTCTCTTCCTGCTCCCCATGTTTAATAACCACAAAAAGCAGGCAAGTGTCTCCTGTTCAGTCCCTGGCCTTGTTGCGTTGCAGAAGAGGCTGTCTAAAAGCCAAAATTCTCCTTAGTTCCCACAGAAGTAGGAGAGGACTAATGGAATTCATCCCACCCGGTTTGCAGGCAGGCTTAAACAAAGCCTTGCACCACTATTATCCCAGCCAATCTGCAGCTCCTTTGCATTTGCTGAGGTGGTTCTCTATCCACATTATCCTAAAATCTGAGATGCTTGTGTCTTTCTGCCTGGCTTGAAGCAAACATGGAGACCCCCAATATGTATGTAGGAGCCTTCAGTATTGAATCTGTTTTTAAATTTTCAAACAACCGTTCGCTTTTCATGTGAAATATTTGACTGTCCAAAAAGCTTTAAAATTACATTTTAAATTACTATGTTAGAGCCTTGAAACTTATGCAATCATATAAAATAATTGAAATTAAACATTTCATTACTGAACTCAAGGAAAAGGATAGCTGGATATATGAATCCAGATCTCATAGCAGTCCTAAATCAGTGGTGTAACATTACCCCCTCTGGTCCTTTTTGATGGCCAGCTCGTCCAGTATACGTAGCTTTAGCAAAACTTTGCTTTTTTACTTAACCCTCTCCCCAGACTGACAATCACTTCCCAAGGAGTGGAATCTTTTGATACAAATAGAGACTGGAGACCATGAACCTTATAGGTTTGATTAGGAGTTTGGTTACTTAAACTGCGTCTTTTGCCTCTTAACATAATGTTTATTCAGTTTCAATGTTACAACTATTTCGGGCTTTTCTTATGCCAGTGAAGACTGTGTGAATGCTTTCAGAATTGAAGGCTGGAAGTTAGGAGATATGGACAGTCTGATGTGTTGCTATTTCTAGATAATGACTTGCCTAAAGTTTGGGGGACTCTTTAGTTGATTTAAAGGTGCTGTTTGTGTAACTTTAAAGTAATTAAAAATGTAAGTTCTTTAACTTCTGTTGGTATGTCTTGAATGCCTAGTACTTCATGCTTTTATAGAAAACCTGTACGTATACATACATATATAGTATATACAGACTTCTCTTTTACACAGCATCTGCATGTGTTGAAGCAGTTTTACCAAAGTACTGCTGAACTACCCCAAAATGCTAATTAATCTCTTAAGAGAATAACTGCAGTACAGATGCTAAACAAGAAGTGAATGTGTGGTCAGATAGTCTGCTTCCTTTATTTGAATAATGCATTTCCTATTAATAAAAGAAGACAACCCACTAGATGGGATTATGCAAGAAGCAGACAGGGTCATTAATAACTCTCCTCTTTCCTCAGCCTCGAGTAGAATACAGCATTTCTCTCTTTCAGCTGAAGTGTTGGTGGTAGCTGTGCCCAGCAGTGAACAGGAAGTATGAGAATGAACAAGGACTGACTCTGTTCAGGGCCAAGGGAATGGTGGACAACAACAGTCGGTTCATAAGTGCGTGTAGATCTGTGGGTGTACGGGAAAATGGAGTGGCTTGAGCAATATTTGCTCTTGGTGATCTCAAGAGGAGGCTTTTGAAGTGTTGTGGTAATGGCACCTCCACTATATTCATGGGAGGGGATGAGCCATTAGGGGGTCATCTTAAAGAGCTTCTCTTCCTCATTATCACTAACCACATAGCTCATCTTTTATAATTAATTATATATGCACATGCTTCCTTAGATATTGATAGAAGTATTGTTTTTCTCCACAGAGCAGCTTCTTCTCTAGGCTGATCTTCTAATTGTTTTAAGAGGACTGTCTTAAATTACTAGACCTTTGTGTGCAAGTGTGTGCTTTGCTTGAGATACAGCTTTGTGCACAGTGGATTCAGTGTAGCATCAGACTTTGTGCTTGCTGGGCATGTGTATGTGGTGGGGAAAGCATGGCCTTGGAACTGCAGACCTGGATACCTCCCCAACAACAGAGAACATTAGTCTTTACTGTCTAGTATCTCTGTGCACAGGACTGGGACCTAATGTGCTCCTTAATTTCTACAATGTATATAAAGAACTGAAAATCAGGCTGTGTTCCTGATTACATGACCTGCGTCATCAAGGTGGAAGAGGTTTCAGAAAGAGGGGTGTCAGTTCTGAACTGATGGGATGCTAGGATGGGAACCAGCACTAGTGTTCTTCAGCCCAGCTTCCTCAAACTCCTGAGTATGTGGTTTGCAGGTTACAAGTAAACCTGCAGATTTGGCTCCCAGGGCTCTACTTGTAGGTTTGGGAAAATAAACTGTAGGAGGAAAGGATTTGATGCAGAAAAGGGTGAGGCAGGACTTCTGTCATGCTCGGTTGTATATAGAGTATAAATGGTGCCTGCATGGTAAGTCAGCACGAGACTTGGCTGAGGTTAATCAGCCAGACAAGTTTATGCAGCTGAACTGCTTTGGGAAGTCTAGATGGGATGATACTCTGCTCTGTGGACTCAAGAGTTCACTTCTGATCTGTGCTAACTTCAGTGTAGAACGGAGACAGCTAATCCAATAGAGCACTAAGAAAAACCACCAGTTCCTGTACCTAAGTTACCCAGTATATTTGACATTTTTAATTCCAACATGTTTTATCATCATTGGCCTAACTGAAAGAAAAAAACCCACAATCCTTTGGCACAAACCCACCCTGTATTCTAATCTACAAATTGAACTTACAAATCCTCATTTGTCTGTCTTCCTGCCTCTGTGTCCACATGGTACTGACCCAAAATCTGGTAACATCCAAATTTTGACTGCAAACACTTGCTGCAATATGGGACATCCATCTAGAGTCTGATACTGAATTGGGATCACAGGCTACAGGATTGTCTGAGGAAGAGCACACAGTGGGGAGCAGACAAGAGAATATTTACTCTGGAATTAAAATCTTAAAACCTAGACAAGGCCACAGTACAATGGTGTTAGTCTTCTGTTTGAATAAGTCCTTCATACACTTTCTAACTCACTGCATTTTTTAAAGAAAGTATTCTTACTAGGCAGAAGAAAAGTTTCTAAGAGAGGCCCTATAGAAAGGCGGCTTGAACTAGTCTTACAGTTAGTTGTGTCAGTCTCAAATTTGATTTCCTCTTTTAGTTTGGCAGCTAGCATGGAAAAAGTCTGCTTCAGATAGTTGTTCAGCTTGATCTTCAGGTATGGCCTGCAGACTGGAACAGAAATCACCTTAGGTTTGTGAGGAAAACAGGCAGGAAATAACACCTCTATATCTAGCTGCAAATAAATATTTGAATGGGCTTACTTAAAAGAGGCAGCTGAAAGAATTATTGATCAGGTGAGGCCCTGATGTAGCTCTTCAACTGGAACATGCTATGAAACAGCATTATTCAGCATTAATGCGTAACCAGGGAATTTGCAATTTCTCGGCTTCCAGTGTCGAGCTTTGCACTGGATCCTTAACAGCTTGATATTTCACAATTGCTTTCTCTAGTATGGGGAAAATAATTTTCTTCAGTGTTCAGCTCAGTCATGTGTAATGGGATGTCCTTCTTGCAAGGTTGTCTGAAATACATTTTTGTAAAGAGGTGAATACACTAATGTGGGATAGAAAGAAGTGGCAAGTGAGCCCTTTGTAATGCCTTTTGTGGTCCTTGCCCGCTCTTGCAGGCAAGCTGTGTATATAATATCCTGGGATTAAGTGATATATAATCACTAGAAAATTCGTTACACCACTTGCACAGAAGTTTCCAGATAAGATTCCAAATACGAACAGAAATTATCTACTGTAAAATGGAGAGGGAGGTGTCTTTTCAGAGGCTGTACTCAATGAGGTAACATTAACAGCTGCTGTTGATGTGCTCTGCCCCTTTGCTACCTATTTTTGCCTTAGTACATGGGACTAGAAAGGAATGTATGCCAGTCTCATATGTCTTTAAATTCTGGCACTGTAAAAAGTGAACTCATATAAAAGCAGATTGCTGCTCAGTACATCATTAGAGCTCATTGCTGCCAAAACAGATGTGGTGTGTTGTACAATAGGTGTATTGCAGCCTTTATAGCTGTGTCTTAGAGCTCAGACTTGTCTGTGTGAAAGTTAAGTGCTTAACTTAGTTCGTCTTCTCAGAACATGAGGGCATATGGCCTCAATCATGTCACTGCCAGACTGAAACTTCAGAATATTATCCTTACTGTCAGTACAAAGAACAGGCTCTTTTCACTCAATCAGCTGCACACAAAGCAAAAAATTTCATGTTGGTGCTTGCGCGTTTTATGCAAAATCCCTTGAACTAAATGACTCATATTTTGGAGACTCATTCTGGAAAATGCCATCCTGCCTTCCAGCTTGTATGGGGAAGAGTCTGCAGTGGATGTAGCAGATTAAAACAAGTGAGACTTGCAGTCTAAATGTAGACTTGAAAAATGTGGCCCTGCTCCTCTTGTGCCATCTCCACAGTGGCTGTTTTGGACAACTGATCTTGATGATAAGTAACTTAAGAAGGCAAGTCTGTCTGTTCTGGCAGATGTCTCCATTTAGATTGGCTTGTAGCAGCTGGGAAGCTTGCAGCTCATTTTAGGAGAAACTGAAGAAATCACTCTCTTTCTACCCAGTAGTTACAATAAGTGCAAAACCTCTGTAGAAACTAAATCTCTACTGGCAATTAGCTGCTTCCTGGCAGTGCTAAGCATTTACAACCTGTTTCTGCTTCCAGCCCTGAAGGAATTGAGCTGCTTTACTCAATTGCCATCTAAAGCTTTGCCATCCTTTTAATTTCTCTGCCAACATTACTCAGCACTTGCAAGTTTTAGACATCAGTGAGAATCAGCAAGTGGGCACAGCTTTCAATGGCTCATTTTTCTAGATGCTGTTGTATTTACTTCTGATACAAAACTTCCCTGGAGGAAGTGCTGCACTTCATTGTTTTTAATAAGGGGATTGCTCTTGACTGAGCAATTTCAGAATCATTTAAGGAGTTCATGTTTTGGAAAGTGTTGGACGTACACCTTCATAGAAAGTCAGGTGTCTGTTCAAGAAGTCCTCAACAAATGCAAAAAGAGCATCTAAGAATGCTGGTGTACCATTCCAGGAAACTACCCTGAGCAGAAGTTGCAGGCAGAGATTGCAGAAGATGAGTTATATGTTCTTGAAACAAAATTTGCAAAGCTACTGTCAGTCATTGCTGTATTATGTTCCTTATTGTTGCAACATCCGTGACCTGACTCTAAACTTCTCCTAGATCGTTGTAGCACTGGACTGTTTCTTTTTATAATTACATTGTCATTGTGACCATGTTTTCCTACAGAATACCTGTCTGAATTGGCTTCCATTTCTCAACAGTTTGGACAGAACAGTGGAAGTTTTAACATTACTTGAAATTACTTTCTTTGCAGGCTCTTTGTGGTTTCTTTTCATCTTGGTGCTTGCAAACTATGTAGGAAGGCAGACTTAGCTAAGTAACTTAATGCATCTCTTTTCCTAAAGGGACCTTCTGTCATTCTGGCAGGAAGTCCTTGAAGTGTCAGGATGTAACTTGCTCAGTATTTCTGTTCTGTTTTCTTTTGTGATACAGTTCATATAAAAGAAGAACCTGAAGATTAGTTTCAAAGCAACTGCTTAATCTATAAGCAGTTCTTCAAATATTGGAAAGTGAAGAAGAAGGACATAGGTCAGGGGAAAGACAATACATAACATGACTTGTGAAGACATGAATAGGAAAATGGTCAGAGGAACCTGGGTTATGCAATCTTGTAGCTAGAGCTGTAAGCAGCAAACGCCAGTTCAGGCTTTGCTCCCATTGACTTAGACACGTATTTTCTTAATCTTCAACGAATCAATTGGAATGAAAAATCTTGATAAACTTGTCTTTTGATGGCACATACCATTTGATATATGGACTTGACTAGATATCCTTTGACTTTGGGTGTAAATAGTATGTAAATCAATATTGCAGGAGATAGAAGAGTTAAATGTCACAAAAATTATAAGTGTTTAAATTGCTTCAAACATGACAAAAAAGTTTTAAATTCTACACAACAAACAGAACTCTCAAACATATCAAAACACGTGTTCTTTGAACCCTGTAGCTTCTTTCCAAACAGATTTTGAAAGCTTCAAGAAAATTCAACTCACTCTTTTGGATTGTCCCATCCTTACAATAGGCTTGACAAATCTGTCTGTATTTAAAGCCAGACAGTGATAATCTTGGCCCATGTAGCCTATCTGCCTCTGTCACCTGTGTGGTTGAGCACATTCCTTTAGTGCTGTAAAAGTGGTGTTGCAGCTTAGGTCCCTGTGACATCTGACATCAGGATGGAGTCCAGCTGAAACAGGATGGAGCATCTCTACGATGCTACGATGTGCCTTCTGACCTGGGCATGCACTTCACTGCCAAACAAGCTGATGTGGAGTAGCTCGTGACAGAACTATCCTGATGTAGAGCAAAAGCCTGTCCTAGGGCTTCAAAATTTCTCCCAGTAACAAGAGCCTGGCAATAGCCTTAGAACTGAAAAGATTGAAAGCTTTAGAAACAATGTGTTACATCTGGTTCTACAAAAGAAACCCTTGAGTACTCTTGTGCACTTACGTTAGGTGTAGCTTGACTCAATTAGCCACCTTCTGATACTTCCTTCAGGGATTCAGCAGGTTGCTTTTTGGGGGAAGAGGTTGGGAGGAGGTGAATTTGGCTTGTTGAGCAACTATATAAGCTCCAGAGCTGCGGCAAACTGTGGAAGGTTGGCGTGGTGAGGATGAGAGGGCAGGATTGGGGGAAGAACAAGTTTAAGGCTGTCCCCAGTGGGTAGCAGTGGCTTTTGATTGAGCTGAACCACTCACAGAGCTGCACCCTTCAACTATGTGCTCTTTGGCACAACCAAGAACAAGACATGGACACAGAGATCAGCAGCTCTGTTTGAAACTAGGTAATGTCTGAGGTCTACAATCATTCTGGTAGGTCTTCTGAACTTTATCCAAGAGTCTTTGATGTGAAAGGGACAGTTGCTATAAGTTGACGGTAAAAAAATGTTTCTATTTAAAATAGTGCTTCCTGGTATATCTTGCATTGCCTGGCAAAGCCACTTGTGATTCAAACTTATCTTCTGTCCTAGGCAGACAGGTTGAAAAATAACTATACATTATAACTTTTGTCCTCAAGTACATGTTGTGCAGGAATGTGGTATATTGAAGCCCAGCTTGTGTATGGTACTGAATGACAAAATTTGTAGCTGAGAGTTTTGAGATGTTCTCTTGGCGCTGTGCTAGTTGGTCTCTCTTGGCTTTAGGTTTTCTCAGAGTGGTATTAGTTGGAAAAAATCTCCACGTTGGATGTCTTTTGGGTGAATGTTGTCTCTTCATTGTTCTCCATGTGAAAGTCTGTGCCTCTGGTGATCTCTCTTCTCTCCTTAGCTGACTTTCCAAAACTGTTCTACTTCTATCCTGAAATAAACTTCACACTGACTTTTTTCATATATTGACTTCTGTGAACAGCTAAAGTAGCTCCCCAAGGATCTGCTTTTTCATAGTGGCCACTTTACAAACTACTGAGTTTGCAAGTTAAACTATGCTAGCTATGCTTTCACCCTACAATATATTCCGAATGCAAAACACAGGATAGTGAACAGTTGCTACAATGAGTCATGCTTGTGGAATATTGAAAGGTTAAATAACCTTTAGGAAAGGCAGGATTGCTATAGGTTGGCAAAAGCCTGCAGTACTTGCAACTGGGGGAATACCACATGCAGTTATGAATCTTAAATCTGCCAGAAAGAAAGGCATTTACAGGACCTGTGTATGGATGCTTGGTTCTCCCAATCTCTCTTCAATCTCAGAGTGGATCTAACAGCTTTCAAGCCACAAGTAGGAAAATGCACACCAAGAGGCAAAACATCTTAATTATGGTCAGAAAAAATGACTGTCAAGCATGATTTTATCTCTGTTCCATGGTGTTTCCTCTTGCTAGGGGGAACACATTGGTGTGTTGGATTGTTTTCTTTTCTCAAAATTATGACATTCAGATGGCAGCAAATAGCTCCTGTGGTGTCTCAACCTGTTTTTCTGTTAAGGGAAGGAGAACATGACTAAGCCCAAAGGATGGGTCTTGTAAATGTGCTATAAAAAGTTCTGACAATCAAAGAGACTTTATTTGTGCATTGGTACCTTCAATGTAGGTCTTCACACTTTTTTGGAGAGAGATGGATGAGAGGGTATAGTCCATCTTAAATTTCACCAGTATTGCTCATCTATAGTCACATTTAAAAGTTTTACCTGAGAGGTGTGTTTCTGAGGAGGATTCTAGACTTCTGTCTACTAATGGTTCATCTAATTCTGTTGAACTTGATCAAGTAAATGACAGACTGTTCCAGCCAGTTAATTTTATGGCTTGTTTCTTCTCCAAGGAAAAGCTTAACTTGTCTCTCCAGCATCCCTGACTTCAGGCAAGGGGTGCTAGGGAGAAGAAAATTGCATGCCTCTTGTCTTGTCCCCTGCTATCCGCTCCATATTTAAAGCAGCTTTCATGATGACATCTGTGTTTTGTGGCAGATTTTTTGGTACGTTTGTGGGTTTGGTTTGAGTGTTGTTGGTGTTTTGTTTTTTTCTGGGGACTTTTGTTTTTCCCTAGTGGAAATAACTGTCATATAGGTTAGTTTCACTGCTAGCTCTTAGCGACCATGTCCTTTGTATCTGTGGTGTTGACTGTTGTCTTTTACCAGATGGCATGGGCAATTGCAGACTGTTGCTCAAACTTCTCATCCAAGTGTAATCTTAGAAAGTTGTATTTGGTGATGAGGATCCCTGTGTTTACCAAGGTAAACTTTGCTTCAAGTGGTTAAATAGACTGCCTTGTACTCCCTTTACTTTCAGTCCTCTGCTTTTAAGCTTATCATGATGGCAGTGGGCAGCCTGACTGCCTGGTATCTTCAGACCCACTCCTTCAAAACGAACTACTAAATGTCCAAATTTCTGTAGCACTCCAGTTTGTCTGCATCCCTGTGCTTTATCTGAAACAAGAGTAAGCTTTGCAATAGTGTTCTATTGTAAAGTTGCTGAGTTTATAACTCTGAGGTGCATTGTTTAACTTCATGTTTCCAAAATAAAAAGGGTTTAAACTGATACTATAAAAAGCGCTGACTGACTTTTATTCACCAAACTGCCCATACAGCTTTTCTGTTATGCATTACAATCTGCAATCCTCGGGTACACCAATGCACAGTCTCCATTTTGAGCAGCTGGTCTCTTTCCTGGAGCACCACAAAATTGCTCCAAGTTTTCTTTATATACCATGTTATATTCTCATTGTGCTATCTAGTTGCAAGTCTTCAGAAGGCTGAAGCAGTCTCAAAACATTTGTGTTGTAGTCAACTTCTAACTTAAAGGTGATAGTTGGTACCCTCTTGCTTCAGGGGTTGTTTCTGTGCACCGAGTGCTTAGTTTGTGGGATATGATTGCTTAAGGTGCTAGCCCTACATTTCTTGCTTGTCGGCTATTTTTGTTTTTTACGGGATGAACAAGTCGTTGCTAATTCAGGCTCTTCTTGTTTAGTACACAGAGACGGCTCTGCCTACAAGAACTGAATTTTAAACTGCAGGGCGAGAAGGCCTAACTTGAGTGGCTTTTTTGCTTTGGATTCTTCACTAAATCCTAGTTGGCAGCAGACACAGTAGCGCCGAAGTGTGATCTGTGTGGTCTCGAGCGGTGTACCTGTGACGGGGGCGCCTCACGAGAGAGTCAGTCACACAGTCTGTGTGTCTGTCCGTCCTGTCTGCCGTTTAACCGTCGCTCGGCCGTCGCTCGGGTGACCAACTGTCTGCACCCTCGGTGAACGCGGCCGGGCTGGGCCGGGGCCGCTCGGTACCGGCCGGCCCAGGGCACGGGCGAGCTCGCGGCGCTGCTCGGCCCCCGCAGCCGCTGCGTCCAACGGCCGCGCCCCCACAGCCACAGGTCGGGGCCCGGGAGCGGGGCCGTCCTGGAGCTCCGCCGCGGGGAAGGTGCTGCGTGAGGCCGTCGCGGGGCTGCGGGGGAAGGACCAGTGCGGGCACGGGGGCGGCGGGGCGGGACACCGAGCGCTGCCAGGCGGGACACGGAGCGCTGCCGGGCACTCCCTCCCTCGGGAGCAGTCGCAGGGTGTGTGTCCTTAGCAGGCTGCCCCCACAACGGCAATTTGTAAACCAGGCTGCTTGCAGGGTGCGGCGCTCTCCGAGCTTAGAAGAATTTAAACAAAATGTTGTTACCAATCGGCTAACGGCGGTGGGCGTTTCTAGGAAAGAGGTTTCTGTGTCAGTCTCCTCTTTCACTGACCTCCACGAGCTTGCTGTGGGCCACTGACCGCCTCTGACTTGCTGCCAGTAGGTTCTTTTTTGCTTTTGGAGAGTGGGAGAGGTGTGTGTACGTGGGTGGTGATGGGGGTGACTGAGTAGTCAGCTCATTTCCATGACCAAACCTAACCCCAAATGTGTTAATAACAGCTCACTAAAACTTTTCTTCTCTCCCCGCCCCGTCCCCCCCACCCCCCGAATTGGCAGGTGCTTATCTTCACGAAGGAAAGAAACACATGAGAAGTTCTGATTAGAACTGTAGGGTTTGCTTCAAGATGCCCCAGAGGGAAAACACTCATCTGCAAGTGTCATCTTTCAAAACTGCCCGCGTTCTTTCAATCAAAGAAAAACGTTTTTTGAGAAAGATGACTTGTGAAGTCTGTGAACAACGCTGTCTTCACATGGATTCTGAATGAAAGACATCATGCCTTACAAGGGACACTTATCTTAAAGGGGTGACACTGTGCTCTTAAGCTAAAACACAGGCAGTGTAAAAACACTGATCTTGAACAAGAATAAGGATTACAAAAACTGCATCAGAATGTTTGTGAGTCCCAGAAGAGTCAGAAAATGCCATTTTTTGCAGATATTTGCCACTTGTTTCATACTGTGTCTCATGATATTTTGGGTACCATTTGATAATCACATTGTGAGCCATATGAAGTCCTATTCATACAGATACCTCATAAATAGCTACCATTTTGTGAATGACAGCCTGTCTATCAGCAGGGATAATCTGGACAGAGTATCAAGCTACAGATACTTGATCAACCACAGAGAGAAATGTCAGCAGCAGGATGTCCTTCTCCTATTGTTTGTGAAGACTTCTCCTGAAAACCGTCATCGGAGGGATGCAATTAGACAAACTTGGGGTAATGAGAAGTATGTTCGTTCTCAACTTAATGCCAATATTAAAACTCTTTTTGCTTTAGGACGACCAACTGCAGACCATCTGCAGAAAACACAGCGGCAAAGACAACTTGAGCTGGAAGACCAGAAATACAACGATTTGATTCAGCAAGACTTCTTGGATACTTTTCACAATCTTACTCTGAAATTGCTTTTGCAGTTTAGCTGGGTGAATGCCTACTGTCCTCATGCCAGGTTCATTATGTCTGCAGATGATGATATATTTATCCATATGCCAAATCTCGTTTCTTATCTCCAAAGTCTGACACAAATGGGTGTTCAAGATCTCTGGATTGGTCGTGTCCATCGTGGATCCCCTCCCATAAGAGACAAGAGTAGCAAATACTATGTTCCATATGAAATGTACCAGTGGCCCTCTTACCCTGACTACACAGCAGGAGCTGCGTATGTAATATCAAATGATGTAGCAGCTAAAGTCTATGAGGCTTCATTGACTCTCAATACAAGTCTTTATATAGATGATGTTTTCATGGGTCTCTGTGCCAATAAAATGGGAATTGTACCACAATATCATGTATTTTTTTCTGGGGAAGGAAAAGCTCCCTATCACCCCTGCATTTATAACAAGATGATGACATCTCATGGACATGTAGATGATCTTCGCCAGCTCTGGAAGCAGGCTACAGATCCCAAAGTTAAAAAGATTTCTTCAGGGATTTGGGGTAGAATGTACTGCAGACTAGTCAATATTGTGCTTCTCTGTAAACTGTACTATGTGGACACATATCCTTGTTCAGCTGCATTTTCTTAATACTTGAATATCTACATTGAAGATCCACTGAGCCAAGACAGAGCAACAACGTTTTAGGTGTTTATCCAAAATATATGTAAACATGGAAAGAGGTAAAATTTACATGTGAATATTTGGGGTGGGCAGAGGGAGAGGAAGAAGATGGTCCCAGATTCTGTTCAGAGACTTATTGGACTAGCTCTCCTGCTGTACTTCAACTTTTTACATTGTAGCCTGTTTTTCTTTTTCATTCTTCAAGGGATGCAAGTCTGGAGTATAAGTGAACTAAAATGGACTTGACTTCGAGACTTTGAAATGCTTGTTGAAAATGTCTGTTACTTTGAACTTGTCAGTAAGTCGAGGGGTTTTTTTAAAGCTACGTGAACTAAGGCATGTGGCAAAAAAAAAGATCTGTTTTATCAAAATGGAGTAGACCTTTCAAAACATGAGAAAAGTGGAATTTCTGACTTGATGAATGAGACTATTGCAGTAGTTTAAGGCAGTGTAAACTCACTACAAATATTCACCATTTCTCAGTGCTTCATACAAAGTCAGTCTGGACCTGCACAGTTGACAAACAGTGAGCGCTAAAAGTGAAGACTCACTACAATGGTTTTCTCAAAGCTCCCTAAATCTTTGAAATAGGGATACAGTGACTTGGTGGTTTTAAGTAACAAACGAATTTCCTTTAGACCTTGAAGCTATAAAAATCAAATACTACTCATGTATCTGGTTGGACTAATATTACTCTGTCTTCCAAAAACTGAATCAGTATATTTAAAACAGTCCAATTTTTAATAAGCAAATAAGTTAAATGAGTTTTCTTTTAACAATGCTTCTGTTTTCCAATATTCATGATTCTAAAGGTGAAAAGCAAGCAAAAGTCCCTGAGGATGTTACTTAGAGCTAATATGAAGTCTTAAAGACTTAAAAAACCAAAATTTCATGTTTGTATTAACAAAGAAGGAGGATATTTTCTGCACAAGCTTTGACTTTGCATTGAAGGGATAGGGAGATGGTGATTCGCAGAAACTCAGAACACAAACCAAAATAACTAAAATATTTCTCCTGAGGTCAAAATTGTCTTTAACATTTCAGGGTTGTTTGTGTCCACAAACCCCTTTACCTTGAATATATTCCAATGCTAATATCACCTGCAGAGGAACAAAATACCTTGAGTGTTGTAAATCAAAATAGAACTTAGCGATGTGCAAACTCCAGCCCTTATGAGTTGTGCTGTGGTGCCATACAGACACTGCAGAGAACCAGAGTTGAAAGATGGCTGCAGTCCTTGCCCAGCTCACTAATGGTGCTTCCACAGACTCTCAGGACAGATATCTTAGTTGCTAATTGCCAAACCTGTGGCAGCTGTACAGGACTTGCTAGTTTTAAGCTGTGAGTAGTAAATTTGGTTTAACTAACTGCTACTGCTCTTGGAGCTGTGCTACAGGTTTTCTGGTTTGAATGGATGATGGTGTCTGCTGGTGACAGAATCCAGGGGTGAGCTTGCTGACTGGTCTCTAAGCTGTTCAGATGGAGGGTAGGTAGCTACTGGAATTAAGTAAAATATGTAACTTTCTATAATTGGCTTTGCAGAAGGAAGATAATATGAATCCAAACTGATCCCAAATGTTGGACATATAAAGAGCCCAAAAATAAATCATTTCTCAGTGTCAGAATGACTGAAGAATGGGACACCTATACCTCAGAGAGAACAAATCTTGCCTAAACAAATGGAAAATAGTACTGGGGATGTAAATCCATATGACCTGTTGCATACAGAGAAAATAAATGCACATATAGAGAAAGTATTATTGTGTATTGAAGGAAAGCTGCTTCATCAGATTTCTGACTTGTTGTGAGCCATTTAAATCAACAAAGCTGCACAGCAAAACTGCACTGCTAGAAAAAGCCACCCTGTTCACTGAAGGGAAGGAGGGCCTTCATATGCAGTATGCAACCAAAATGTACTAGTAAGACTTTAGTTTTTCCAGCACAGCTATGTGTTGGGATTTGTTTTCACTCATACAAGCAAAGGTAAAGTAAGCTTTAAGTAGCTTAAACTAGCTAAAATCTAAAATGCTGTTTAAATGTAGTTTGCCATTATCTGAAAGTCACTTTTGACCATTGAAATACTTTGTTTTACAGTTGGTTTGAGTTTGTTTGGATTGCTTCTTAATCTTAAGAGGGCCTTGATATTTGTAGTATTCATTTTCATTTGCTGCAGTGAAAAGAAGTTGCTTGTTGATTAAAAAGGAAAGCATGAAGGCACTCCTTTCAAAAAATGGAGACACTAGAAAACTTCATATTTTCTGGTTCTAAACACAACTTAAGATTTGTACACTTCCATCAGGAATCTTTTTTAACAATAGTCTCGGTGCTCCAATGCAGGGCTGTTAGGTTTTACTTCTACAAATAAAACTTTATCAGCCTGAATGGTCACTCCTCATTAAGAGTTTGACATTGTTGCACAGCATATTTAATGCTAAATTTTTTTTTACCTGTTTGTTTGGTTTGCATCAGTTTCCCTTTGATATTACTAATTTTTATACAAAGTATTCCATATTTATTCTTAAATTTTGCTCTGTACCACAGAAAGAAAAATTGTTTTGTAAAATTTGTTTTGAATAAACAGACCTATTTCTTTTAAAAAAAACTCACCAATACAGCAAAGGTAAATATCTCTTGTTGCTTTCTTTGTAACTGACAGGGTCAGCTCTGATGCTTTTAAGTGTTGTTCTGAGTTCCCTCTTACAAGAGAACTTCAAACTGCCCCCCACCTTCCCCCAGTGTGGGTAAAAGGGAAAATTGGTGTTCCCAAGAAAAGAGAGAGCTCACAAATTTGTTTACCAAGCTTCTAGGTTTAAAGTTGTATGCAGTTGCCAGATATTAGAAGCTTAACCCGTTGTTAATGTTATGATTTGTATGTTCTCTTCAGACAGCCATTCCTCCAGAGATGTGTATCTGTCTACACAAGATTTCAGATCATACTTTGCACCTTTTGAAAAGAAGCTGATGGTTTGGGGTCCACACATGGTATTTTTATAGGGTATAATTAAATGTAGATCATTATGACTTGTATGTCTCTCCAGTTTGTCAAGCTAGGGTTTTTACAACTGGAGTCTTTTGCATCAGGTAACTTCAATGTATGAGACAAGGGCGTAACTTAAGTGTGAATTATCTAAATGACAATGAAGAAGAGAACAAAGGAAATTAAGTCAGTGAGGATTGTGGCATTTGGCTTCTTGGTGGGTTTTGTTGTGGGTTTTTTGGTTTGGGGTTTTTTTTAAATTTAATTGTTCTCCGTGGCCTAGAAACTGCAGTTCAGCTAAAACTGGATTTGCTCAGTACTTTTTGTTGAACTGACCAATTTAAGTATTTGGTACTTTAGGATGCATCATTAATAACCTTTTTCTCAAGACTTTGCAGAAACTCTAGCTTGCATTTAAAAAACCCAGAAGCTTCTCCGAGGTATATAGTGAAATATGAATATTCTGAACACTATGAGATGATCTTTAATACTGCTTTTTCTGTAAATACATTCAAGGCTTATTCTAATGACTTCTTCTATCACATATTCTAATCAATGCTTCCAAGAAAAGAAAACAAACCTGTAACAAAAGTCCCAAACCCAACAAAAGATAAATCTTGCTTGCTATCAGATGCTTTTCCATCTGATAGACTGGGTATAAATACATGTCTGTAAGTACTTCAGTGACTTCATTACTGCTAATTATTTATTAATCTTGGTGAACTTCTTTGAAGTTGTAGAGAATGTACTAAAAATGCAATCGTTTGCATTCTAAGAAGAAAAAGATAGTGGCTCATGTGTGCAGCCTTACCTCCTCCTTGTTGACAAATTCTCATCACTTTCACTGGTCACCAGGACTCTGCTAGATCCTCCTTGACTAGCTTCATGCATCACTTCAATCTGAATGAAAAGGACAAGTTAAAACTGAAAATATTTAATTGCTGATGCTTTTATTTAGAGAACTTTAATTCTTTGAATGAATAAAAACCAGATCCTAACCTAGTAACTAGACAAGTTAAAATAATTGAATTCTAAATGTGCAGGAATACCTCCTGTCTATTTATTTTCTGCTTCCTTGCTCAGTGTTGGCATGGGAGGCATTCCTTACTCCAGGCGAAGTCGTTATAGTCTTTCACCATAGAAGGTGAATTATCTCCTTGTGTAGATAATTACAGGCATAATAGTCTGTTCCTTAGACTTTGAAATACTATTTTTTCATTTCCTGTCTGAAGCCAGCCCAAAGAGTTCACAAACTCAGAGTTCTTTGTAGAGTGCCATGTGGAGAAATCTGGGAATCCTCAGCATGCCTCTGAGAAGTGTCTGTGTCCTGGCAGCAGCACTGGCTGAGAGTGCTGAGCACAGGCACCTGTGCAGAGGCTGTGCCCAGGCTGAAATAGAGCTTTTTGATAGCTCCAGTGTGTATTTTGATAAGCACTCACACACTCCCTTGTCCAGCTGCAGAGTTGGATCATTTCAAGTGCTCTCCAGGCAAGTTTTAAGCAGGCTTTTCCTCCTTTTGCCTGCAGCTTAAAGAGCACCAAACACTATTTGGACTTTCTCAAAAGCCAATCTCATCAAATTCAGTGAAAAAACCCAGCTGCTGAGATTGCTGTTAATCCAAGACAATATCTAAACCTCAGCAGAATCTAAGTTCTTGAGCACTTCTGTTTTTAAGGGCTGATTCTGGGGGAAAAGAGTAGTTGCCTATCTTACATTCTATAGTGCTAAATTATTTTGCTGGTTGATGAAAATGATGGAATCCAGTAAAACTGTCCTCACCTGAACTATTATCAGAACAATGGGAGGGAAGGAAGCGGGGGCATAATTTGCAGTGTAGTCTTGGGAAGTGGATTTAAAAATGACTGAATGGATGTTTTATAAAGTCTATACCATGTTGCTGCATATACTAACCACGTGAGAGGAAGGCAACTGCTTACCTGCACTGCTGATTAGAATAAAACTAATTTCAAAGCCACTTTCTGTGAGTTTAGACAAAGTGGAGACCAGCTGTATGTTCCTGCTGATAACTGCATGTTTCTCTGTGGTTATTGCTGAAATTTGGGGCTGTTTTGGCCATTTCAGAAAATGGACTGCATTTAATTTTTGCTTCCAGCATTAGGGAAATAAAGATTAAATGTATGAGCAAGTCAGGGTTGTGGATAGCAGAAGAGTTAGGTTGAAGTAGCTTGTATTATATCAAAAATTAAATAATAGAATTGTGCCAGGTAGACATTTGATACATTTTTTCAGCTTTTCAGGCCTCAGGGTAACACTATTCCTCACCTTCTCTCCCCTAAATATACCCATCCTTCAGAAAAGAAAAAATACCCAAAAAACAAACCCCCAAAACAACTAGTTCTGATCTGCATGGAATTTCTGCAATAACAGGATTTTTTTTTTCATATTTAGACCAAAGTAGCACATCCATATGTGGCTGTTACTGGTGTAAGAAGTACTAATGTATGAGTTTTGCTCTGTGAATTATTTATTAAAATTAGAAATTCCAAAATACTTATTTTACAAATACCTTCAATAATAGTGGACTAACCTGGAAAAGGCACAGAGAACATATAAAATGTGATCTCTCTTACTGGATGTGTTCTCATATAGAGCTCAACTTCAAAAATCTGCTTTAAAATAACTCATGGACTATGCAAAAGTTAACAACAGCAACTGCAGAGGCTATTGTGTCATGTCCTTTCCCAGTATATAAACAATTTTTGGTTGGTGTATTTATTTTCCCCAGAGATGTAATGACAAAGCTAATTCCCTTCCTCTTCTTCTCCCCCAAAGTGTTGAACAGTGTGAAAAAGGCTACTTACTGCTTCTATCACACTTTCATGAGGCAGCCAAATCAAGATCATTCCTCACACTACCCAACTTTTGCTATTCTTTTTGAATATTCATGTATTATTTCCCTTAACACATTCAGGGTTTATTTTTTTCTTTCTTGAGACAGACCTTAAATTGCATTTTTTACCATTCTAATGATATGATGCTCAAAAGAGACAATCGCACAACTCTTAGTGCAGGGAAGATGCAAGAAAATTTGGGGAAAAGGGATGCTATTATTTAAAAGGTTGTGAGTGACCTGCACTGTGTTTGATTTGATTTCTTATTTTTAGTAAACTTTTAACTAAAGGGGATGGTGGCAAAGGTATTGCATTTGTGCACAGACCAGTCAGAATACAACCTCAGTGGTCCTCCTCTTATCTCTCACAGGTTTATTTACATGGTCTAAACACAAACATTTTAAATAAGACAAATGAGGCATTACTTGAATTTGACTGGGAAAAAAAAAAAGAGGTCCAGTCTCTGAAAGTGGCTATTTCTGTTAGCTTGGGCAAATTTTGGGATGCAGCTGTAGTTCATTATGGTTTCAAGAACTGGAGATGAATGAAACTTCTGGATCCTTCTGTTTCCAGTGTTAAAATAGTCAAGGAAGGCCAAACAGCTGTTTTGATAGCTGGTTATCCCAGTTAGTGTCTACATCTCAAAGCAAAGACTCTGCTGTAAGGGCAGGATTCTTACGAGCTCTTAGGCTTGGGAATAGGGAGGAAAGGACAAGGATGTCCAAACAATCCTAAACAGAGTCTTGTTGTAGAAACAGTAATGTAACAAATCTCATCACAGAGACAAAAGCAAGATAAATTTCCCTGAAGTTTACTTGCTTATGCAGGCACAGGTAACAGTGGAATTTTCTTTGGATTTCTTTGTTGGTTGGTTTATT
This sequence comes from Atrichornis clamosus, assembly GCA_013400975.1. Taxonomy (NCBI): domain Eukaryota; kingdom Metazoa; phylum Chordata; class Aves; order Passeriformes; family Menuridae; genus Atrichornis; species Atrichornis clamosus. The sequence goes on along the minus strand of WBMZ01000555.1, from coordinate 238,820 downwards.
TCTAAGTATTAAATGTCTAGTTTTAATGCCTTTGCATAGAAACTATGCTTAGAAAAAAATAAGGAAAAATCTGTAACTTTGTAAGACCCTGAATATAACACAACTTGAGCTGAATCAGATTACAGTTTTAGAAACAAAATAGTTCATATGTTATAAGGAAGGATGGACACTTTGGGTGCACTTTAACATATTATCGCTGGACATTCCTTCCATGTTTCCACTTTCATCCTTTGAAAGTGATTTCTTCTTTAGTGTAACTTGGTTTTCCATATACACAAGCATAAACCTTTTTTTAACACTGTCATCTGAGTAACTTTCAAACTGCAATGTGTAGTGTGAAAAAAAAATCCTTATCAGAGAGTTAACTTAGAAATGTTCAATTTTTTTTAATTCCAAGTATAAGTATGTAAACCTATATTTATGTGGGTTTGAGTTCTCTCACAATATAGGATGTCCCCAAATCACAGGTAATCCTACCTTAATTCCACCTTTAGTCTTCTTAATGCTTTTCTTTTTCGATAACTCTACTTCAGAAACAGTCTTTGGAGGACAGGAAATTTCAGTGGACCTCCTGTTGGTAGCTGAAAGAGTCAAAAAGGAAGTAATATTAGAAAACATGCTAAAAGTTGAAATTCTACTTCCTAAAAAAACCAATGAGCAATCCCAACACATCAGTGTGAAATGAGACCTGCCTTAGAGAACTGAGTTGTGCTGGAGCAGCCATGGACCAGCTGGCACAAGGGATGGGTTACCTTGTTCAGTGCTCCACTGTCTCTCAAATTGGCACCTACAGCTCCCCACTGTAAGAGTTACTTTGGTTTGGCTTCCCCTGGGAAAACCATCTTTAGGGCAGCACAGGTAAATGTCAGTCAGCTGTACCAGCACTTGAGTAATTGTCACTTGTGTGGTATTGCTTGTGTGGGTTCCCAAAGAAAGGAAATTTTGGTTCTGGTAATGGTTTGCTGATGTTGGATTAAAGCATTGTTCCCTTACGGTTTCATTACATGAACAACTCTCAAAAGAGTAATCACAAGAGTTCAGCAAGTCACTGTGACATGTATGGAATAACAGAGGATCTGAGGAAATTATTTTAGAATATGCCCCGTCATGTCAGGTTTGATGGCCCTTGCAGGTTCTGAAAACCACAGCTTTGACTGGGATGTCTGGTGCTAGGTGTCTGGTGCTACTACACAGTCCCTATCATTAAGTAAGTCTTTTAAAGTAGTTTAAAAAAAGGTGAAAAAGCACATGGGAGCACCCCAAATTATATTCTGTTAAAAAGACAACATATCACTTTCACAGACAAAAATAATGGAAGTTGACATTTCTTCTACCCTGTGTCATTTCAATGGCCTTATCACACAGCTGAGAAGAGAATTAATTAAAGCAGCTTCTCCCCAGCTCTTCCCTAAATCTTCCTGGATTTATCCGATGCTGAATGACACAAGGACTTGGCAATGCCCATTTCATGCCTATTACCTCCTCACAATGACTCCACACTAGAAAGTTTCCTCAATGGAACAGTGAAGTCTGGCAGCCACCAGCAGCTATAATCGACTGGTAGAGGATTCTTGTGGTTCCCAGGACTGAGCTGAAATGTAAATGTCTCTCTTTGGCTCTTCCATCACTCTTTCAGAATATACAGCAGGGGATTTGTTTTGAATTTGAGCACTACTTTCAACAAAGGCCTTTTTCCCATCCCCAAGTAAGCTTTCCCTGAAGTAGTAATTCTTCTCTCAAAGGTATTTTCATTCACCCAAAAAATGGTGTACTGACATTTTGGAACAAAGGGAACAAAAAGATGCAAGATGCAGCATATAGAAGTTATTGATCCTGATTGTCAAACTTCTTCATACCTTTCTAATCTGCAGGGAGTATGTCTTCTACTGTTGGCAAAACCAGAATACCAACATTCATCAACTATTTGATAAGGTTTCAAATGGGTCCTGTTATGTTTTTCCCCATTAATCTCTGAGTAAAGTGGCTACAAGCATCAGCAAATTCACTCTTTTCCATACTAATGTACCCTGGAGACTCCATATAGCCATAAATTTTCACCTACCATAATCTTGACAAAACACAGGCTGTGATAATGCCTATTGCACTGAACACTATCATCTCCTGGACCTTCTCCCAACTATATCCTATTTATACCTTGAAAAAGCAGCATATTAAAAAAAAAAATCTAAAACTTGACCATTAAGACATTGTTTCATACTCTTGCCCACACCTGAATACCATAAATATGCTGCCAATGTCTACTTGCCCTGTCTAAATCTGGTCAGTTCAATCCATTAGATTGCTCTACAAAGCTAATTCAAAAATTTTACGGATGTGTTGTGGAAAGAAATGGAAGCAAAGGAAATAACTTCAGAAAACGTGAGAACTTTTGCTTAGAAGAGCACAGTCAGCAATATCAAGTTGTTTGACTTATTCAGTAATCAGAAAACTTTGTAGCTTGAAGGGGTGGTTGATGCTGGTATGAAAACCCTGGCTGAAAGCAATCGGCAGAAAAAGTGGAAATCAGTTACAACTTTGATGTCTGGATCATAACTTGCAAGCTCAGACACTCCAGGTGATCCAGGAAGGAAAGCACAGGACAATTTAAATGAAAGATGACACATTCACAAGAAGCTCAAATGCAGGTGCTCCTTGATCCAGCAGCAAATTACTCAGGTGAGTTCACTGGCTTAGTCTTGGCTTCTTCAGTGTGACATATTTCCAAAAAGGAGACAGGCACAAGATAAGAAAGCAGTCAAATTCAACTGTGTATATTTCAGAGATGAATTAGATTCATATTGACACAGCGAACTTCCCTTTCAAATTTGACCCAGAAATGAACTGAAAACAGGAAACAAGCTGTTTTGGTTATGCTCTGGAGAATTTTTCAGTTATTGACTGGCCCATAGTCAGAGACTGCTGCATGTCACTGCATTTAAGTAGTTTCTGGAGAAGTACAGAAAGAAACAGCCCAAATACCTGACAGTTATTATTGCACTAATTACTGTGGAACTGGAAGTATAAGGGAAACTCCCTTATAAAATTCAGTACAGTTGGCTGTTTCAAGGTCAGTACAGCGTTGTGTTGCTGAGGAAGCTGAAAATTATAGTGTTCAGCTGCCTACTGAAAGAATAAAGGCACAGGAACAAAGGAAAACTATAACCAGAACTGATCTAAGGTCTGCATGGTTTCAAGGTTGTTTTCATCCTATTGTTTCACAGTACTCTCCAGATGATAATGATGATTTCATTTTGAACTCATTAATGTTTTAAATTGCTTCAAGCTGCTTTTAAAGCAAATCTTGTCAAAGAGCATTGTAAAGCAGAGTTTGGGTCTCACTTGCATTCACCTGGAGCACCATCGCACTTTTTCTAAGGGTCTTTAGTACTGCTTACTAGCTTTTTTTGAACAAGTTGCATGATAACTATGGAATTACTGTAGTAGTACTTAGCCTACAGCAAGTGGTAAAGTGGGCTGTACTGTCCCTAAAGCTGGTAGAAAATGACAGCTACTCATGGGCTCTATATTGCTCTGCAGTTTCTCCACCCCTCCAAGACTGAGACAAATTCAGTGACCACAACTTGCTGTGCTGCTTGTGAGTAAAGGCCGTGGTTTCACCCATTTCCTGCCTTGATCCTGTGTGGCAGGACACAGGCACCATCTCTCAGGTGCTCAGCTCTTACAGGGAGGGCTACATCCCACACTGAGGGACAGACAGAACTGTGGGCAGCTCTCAAGTGCTCAGAGACATCTGGATTAGTTCACCTGGGCAAGTGGCCCTAAGTTTGCTCCTGCTAGAACAAGTGTAACTCATAGCTAGCAAGAAACACAGACTGTAGTCAAGGGTTACAATACATACCCAGCAGTTGTAAGCCCCCCTCAAATAAATATCATGCTTTACATTCAGGTTTGGGGTGAATTTCCCCATCACATGCTTCCCCATCTGTTTTCTGTATGAGTTTGTGTATTCTCACTAATCACCTACAGCAGAATCAAATTCCTTTGGCCAGAACAACCATGGAAACAACTAGTCTGCTAAACTTTATTGGGGCTTGCTGCTCATGCTGTCCATCAGGAACATGAGTTTGAAGATAATTAGTGGCTTAATCACTGTCTTGAATGCTGGTGATGACAAAACAGAATTCTTAGGCAGCTAAAGAAACACTAGAGCATCTACAGTTTATCATTTAATTGCTTAGTGCAGAAAGAATTTTCCATTCTTAAGCAGTATAATCTATACTTCTTTGCTCTAGTAAAATTTCTGTCAAGCCCCCTGAAAATCTGCCAATACAAGAAGCACAGAGCAAGATCCTGTATGTGGCTTATTCTTCTACAAGTAGACACACAACTTCCTCAGATTGGCCCAAGTGTGATCAGCAGACCTACAGCCACAAAACTGAAAGTATCTTTTCCTTTTTTCAACTTCATTTATAGAAATATATTGAACTACAGAATGTAGTGGTTTCTCAAACCATTAATGAAAATCACATGCACCATCTTTTCTGAGTCAGCTAATCTCTCTGCAGCCTCACTTCCCCTGCACACATCCCCAGACTCTTGCAAGACATTCTTCCTTTATCCTCTATCCAGATGTTATTAGTTAGTGAGTGTTATGCACTAGTGACTGTGAGGAATGCTGGAATGGATCCAATGAGCAGTTGTATACGTTTAACTGAGATGGAACCAGCTTAAATTTTATTATTTAAAGAACTGAAAAGGCTCCAGCTGTGTTCCCCCATATGAATCTCATATTCCAAGTTGGCCTTCTAAGATGCTTGTATGGTGAGTCATGGATTTTATATGTGCAATGTGCTGTTAAACATGTTATTTGTTTAACAAGCTCACAGAAATTCTGACATCTCTGCTCCTGTATTCTACATTTGTGTTGCACACAAAGAAATCTCTAGGTAAATATGTTATAGCACTTTGTACTGCCATGTTCCAACTCTCACCAGAAAGGTCACTAAAGCGAGATAATTTTCCTAGCCATGGTCACTGAAATGGCCAAATCATCTTTTACTGACATTTTCCGTGAATATGTCAGGCTGAAGAAGATAGCCTTTGGGAAAGTTTAATTTCAAAGAGTTCGACTTTGGGAGAATCACAAGCAAATTAAAATAGAGAAATTCTAACTGCAGTCATCCCTAATAGCTTTCCTTTTCCTTTACAGTTCTGTAGTTCATCTCACTGTGCCTGACAGACTGTATGGTTTGACTTTCTGCACCTATTTCAATTCATTCAAGCTAAAGAGTCTTGTATGGACATGCAGAAAACAAATATGTAATCAAATAATCAAAAATTATGCCCTCAGAAGTGAATCAGAGCAAACACATTTCCCTATAAAGAGCCACCTCTTTCCTCTCAACACAGATTTCACCATTAGTAGTATTCAAGAAGTTTCCATTTGGAGTAGACAGAGTTCTACTTAAAATAAGGTGTCTGATGCACTAATTAAATATTTTCAAGGCACTTGTTATAAGAAAAGGCAAGAGATGGATTTCTGCCTTTTCAGGGTTGATCTGTGTACAATATTTAAGCAGATTCTCACAGCTAAAATGTGCACCAAATACAGCTGACACAGACTTCTGAGCATCAAATAATTCCAGAACTAGTTCTTCAATTTTGAACAGGCGTGTCCCTGCAAAATTCACATGTTCATTTGTGAAACCAGAAGCTTCAAGGAAAATTGGGATTAATCTGAAATTTTGCTTCAGAACTTCCAGACCCACAGAAAAGTGTTAATTGAAGAGTTTAAAGTGCAACTCTGAGCTGCCTTTCTGGATCTTCACTAAGGTAAGAGTTTGCTGAGAGTCACCAGAGACCATAAGGGCACGGACATGAAAGTGTGACAGTCATTTCCCTGACAGAAACCTGCCCTTTCTCTCAGACATGGTATCAGCTCTGCCTGTGTGCAGCAAATCGACCTCTGCCTATGTATTTGTCCATGTAAAATGGAGGGTCTGACAGTTACAGTAATGGAGCATTTCACGTCTGAGCCTTCCTATCTGTGAAGATTTTTCTATTAGCACCCTGAATTGGATTGAATTTCCCCTATCACTCCCTGTTAGGAAAATGGATAGTCAGCAAAGAAAAACAAAACAAAATCTATTCTGGAACAAACGTAACTTCTTTTGCTTTCACAGACAACCCTCGCAGTGCTGCCATGGTATTGTTACTCTGCTGCCTGGGGACAAAAGCCTTTCTTTCTGGTCTTCTATTCCTGTTTACCACATTTTATTGCCTTTGCCTCCTTTTGCATTTACACAGTCTAGGAATATGGTATTCTCCTGTTGCCATATTCTATTTTGCAAGCTTTTAGAAATATCCAAGTATGTCCTGGGTAACAAATGACAATGAGTTACTGTATCTGTTTTGAGAAGGTGCTCTAAGCCACCTTCATGTTTCCAAGATGTTGCTCAATAAATTCTCCCCATAAGTTAATGCTGAGAGTGCATTGATGCCGTGAATGTGAAGAAAGGACACAGAGGAAAGTCCCAAAGAAGGTAGCTTCAAGAAGAGTAAAATTTCACAGCCTCAATTCCAAGCTTGGAATAGGACTCAGTGTCCCTGTTTCTATTCTCAGACATGTTTCAGAGTCAGACTGTGAAATATCTTGTGAAAAAAAGAACGGTTAAAATACTGACCAGTGGTAGCCAAGTGCTTTGGCATTCAGAGGGAAAGGGCTCTCAGGAATTTCAAAGTATGATTCTTCGTAGTGGACAACTGAAAAACACCCAAAGGATGCTACTGCAGAGAATATGTGAATATACATGTGCTATTCATGGCTGTTAAAGTGACTGTGAGTCCCTAGATAAGCCTGTAGATACTCCCCTGTAGGTACACAGGGACTTCCATTTCTTTGTACAGAAGTACCCTTGGTCAGTCACCTCCAAGAATCTGAATGGGATGGCTACTTATCAGCGTCTGAACAGGACTGGTTCGCACTTTGCACCTCACCACAGAACAACCAGAGTACCATTTGAAAACAAATTTCATCCACCTATTATTTTGCAACAGGACACAAAAGGCTAATCCTTGTCAGTTATCCTGCATTGGGTTGTATAACCCTGAACTGCAATGCAAGGGACATAGCAAGGGAGCATCTCATGATTTTCTGTGCAAGAGCTGATACTATGAAATTGGCTGTATGAACAAGAATCAAAACTTAGAGTACTGTCACAAACCAGTGACTGTTCTATAAGGTTCTATCTATACCAACAATTTAATTTAAAAATCTGCAAATGCTCTAAAATGCCAAGAAAGAATTTCAAGAAACAACAGGAGACTACAGGCACAAAGAGAACTGCAAGATTAGCTTTTAGCCTGAAGGTGCAGTTCCACAATAGGTGAAAGCCATCCTAAAACTGTACTGCCACTGACAGGGACTAACTGCCTCTGACCTACTGACCCCATTTTCTGCAACTTCCTTTGCTTCAGCACTAGTGGCCATGCAGTGAACAATCTGATGAACGCTGAAATTAGTGCTGCTTGGAGCAGGTGACTGGGCTGTGTGATCTCCAGAGCTCCCTGCATTTCTGTAACTCATGCAATGGAAAAATAACTCCTACAGTTCTGCAGTCTGTTTATTGAGTTTCCAAGGCAAATCACAACTCCAGCAAACCGACTGCCCACCACAGTGCAAGAAGGGAGTACATGCTGGAGGATGTGTGCGTGGCAGAGCAGGACTTTTCACAGGTATTGTGTTCTCAGCTTTCCTTAAACCAACGGTGAAGCCGAAACTTGAGGTAGCAACTGTATATAAAGAACACAGCTAACATTCTTTGGAGGGGGGGAAGTACACATGTCAAACTGGCATGGTGATGGGAAGAAGATGATTTTCCTTGGAAACAAAGGATGAATGCCAGGGAGCAGAGGAGAACAGGGACACTGGTGTGACTTTCTGCTGGAATGCCTAGAAAGCAAAATGGTCAGGCTACTGGCCATCCTAATCTTGCTGTTGAGAAAGCAATTTACTGCATACTCTTCATGCAAATTATTTTTTTTCAAGGCTTTTTGCTAAAGGTTTCCCTTTTAAAAAGCCCTAAGGTTCCAAAGGGATAACCCCTTCTTGCCACCAAGCACAGGGTGGCTTGTCTCCAAGATATACTCTTTCAAATTAGCTTCACCCATGTTCCTTTAGCAGAAAATAGCTATCTTGGTTCAAGGCACAAGATAACCTCAAAGGAGGAACTTTCTGTAATTTGCAAACAGAAGCAATGCTCAACTTCTGTAGTTAGCAGAGGACAAGCTAGAATGTGAATCAACATCTATGTAAAGGGGAAAAAGGAAAAATTGCACAAATGAGTCAGTGTCACTAATAAACCCTTAATTTTGCAAGTATCTGATTGGAACTTGAGAACTTGTGACCCTTTAAAGCCAAATATTCACATTACAGTATATGCAGTGTAAAAGAGGTTCTCATGCTTACTTGGCAGGCTTGCAGTGATTACCCTGACTTGAGTATTCAAGAATTAGCAATATAAGAAACACTGAGAAAAAGCAAAGAAATGTACTCTGTAGATTAGATGTAGGAAGAGAAGCCTGGGGAGGTTTTTTTTCATTCACCATTGTTTGCATGTTTGCAGTGACGGATATTTCGTATTTATTTTTAATAGCTGGACCTACAAGGCTGACACTGCACATCAAATGCAAGCCTTCATTCTGATAACAAAAATTAGACATGACCATGTGGAAAAAACAGTGGTGTGTGTCTGAAAGCAGCTGCTCATGGCCTACCTACTGCTGCTGGTCTGGTAATCTTTGGTGATGCTCGCTTTGGGGAAGATTCAGGATGTGGAGCAACAGGTTGTACTGGCCGGGTCTGTTTGGCTGCCAGCTTCTTCAGACTTACTTGCCTCTTGTCAAACATTTCCTGTACATCTTCAAGTTTTTGTACAATTCTTTGGGCATTGGCCTTGACAAAGAAAAGGCAAACAACAAATGGTTGTCAGTGCTGGACTGAGAAAGTTAAGAAAGGATTTGTATTACCAGACTCAGACTAGAGCTGGAGATCACACTGTGCTGCAGTTTATTGCAATCCAGTCCACGCATTCTGCACAGATCAGTTTCACTGACCGAGACATGGTGACTCAGGCAGTACTTCTAGCACTGCTCTGAAGAAAATGACGTGTGTTGCATGACTACTCTTATGAGTAAAACTTATTGCCACAAATGCTCACCTCAGTGCCCTTTAGGAGTAGGGAAAGAGGCATAATTTAGCAGTTTCAAATATATAGCCAGTACATTCTCATGGACAAAGCAATTGGCAATTTTAAAATTCTAAGTGAGTGCCTGCACATCTGAGGGGTTTTACCTTTATTTCGGGGGTGAGGATCATGTCAAACTGATTGTAGAACTCCTTTGGGTTAGAGAGCTGGTGTTCCTTAGCTGTTACCAGGAACTTCTCAATTTCAACGAGTGCAGTTTCAGCTCCCTCTTGTGACTGGCACTTGTCCACAGCTTGGGAAGCTAAGAGGTAGATTCCAGCTTCACACCATTGGCTTGCCTTTAAAGAATAATGGGGGAAGAAGGACTTACCATCACTGACAGTTCACCTTGTCAAGTGTTGTTTCTACTGTATGAAAAACAAATTTTCCCTAACACCTCACTAAAGAGAACCAGTGTTACTTTGTAGCACGCAGCAGTTCCTGCCCACAAGTCACCCCACCAAGATATGCAGAACTGAACTGGCTGAACTAATGTGAAGCTCCGATGTTTATAGTAACATTTACTGAATGAAATGGAGAAAAACCAAACACAACTTTTAATCTTCATCGCAATTGCCTGAGCTTATAAAAACAGTCATTTTTAGTAGAACCTTGTCAGGGCTGTAATCTGAGACGGTTCACTCACCTTATCTAACTGCTTATGCAGCTCAAGGGACTTTCCCAAAATATCATACTTTTTCTTGGTCTCATTGGTAAAGTCATCACAAATCCGCCTGAGTTCAACACACTTTGGTCTAATGGAGTCAACTGCATAATGGTTGTTTTGGATGAGCTGTTCTCCATGGAGAGCTAGAGACTGGGCCTTCTCCAAAGGTTCCTATGAAATTAATGAGAAAAATCCAAAGTCAGAATGACATGCATAACAAGGACAATCCATCTCTGTAACCCCTGCTGTAGCCTGGGGTTTGGGATACGAATACAGCTGATATGTCTTACTTTATATTTACACTGAAGACCAACTTCATTGTCAATGAGTACATTGAAACTCAAGAGGTTCCACCTGAACATCAGGAAGCACTTTTTGATGTGGGGATGACCAAACACAAACAGGTTGCCCAGTAAAATTACAGAGTCCACTTCTTTCTCACATACTGGGGACATTCATTATACAAGGTTTTTTCCCCTACTTTTTCCCTAGCTTTCCAAGGAATGAACTGGAACTACTGGATCTGAACAACCCTGGCTTCTGGAAATTAGGATCTGAGTTTTGCAATTTAAAATAATGACTCATGAGAAGAAACTAAATCTGGACCAAAAAAAATGGACAGTGAGAAAGAAGTGTCTAGAATATCATGTCTATATCAGCTAGAATACTAAATTAAGTGCAAACCTGTCCTTTCTCTTCCAGATGTTTCTGTTCCCTTAGGAGGTTCTCCACTCGAGTCACACTGTCTCCAATGTCAGCAAAACCTGCTTGTGTTTCCATGAGGTTATCCAATGTCAGTTTTACCTAAAAACCAGCAACAATAAAAACATAAAACCAAAACAAAATCAACCCACCCAAAACCCCATCACAAGATACTGATAAAAATTACAACATTCACCTACATCTTTGAGAACAGTATGCATCTCAAGTTTAGTCTTTCAGTTTGTTCCAAAATGGAAAAGCCAAGGAATAAGTCAACAACCAACTATTCTTCAAAGAGTTGCCCTGCTTCTCACTATTAGGCCCACAAAGTTTAGAAAACCTGTAACTCCAGAGTCTATATGACTCCAGAATCTGTATTACACCAGTCTCTGGGCTGACAATTGGACTTTCTGAACTGTATTCCCTTGACTCTGGTGGGATTGGCAACTTACCATCACAGAAGAAATTATATTTGATAACTTCACACATAAATGCAAAATGATTTATCAGAAAGTTGGTGTTCCACATTTTGGCCTCACAGTCTGGCACTTTCCCACATTATTCAAATGTTGTGAGACATCTGATAGCTGCCAAGAATTTAATTTTTGAATATTCATTTCCTATTTCATAATGAAGGGGTTTTTTCCCCACCTCCGTTTTGGATTGCCAGTATACTCTAAGTATGGGTAAAATGTGACCTTATTTACCAGAGAAGGCTAGACAGCATGAACAAATGAAATACCTCTCTAAAATCGTGTTCAAAGTGTCGAAGCTGCAGGCACTGTTCTAGTTTTAGATGATGCTTGGTCCAAAATTGATCAAAAGCCTTTTCTGTTTCATCCAGCTGAGCCAACAACCTGTTAAGGAATTATAATGAACGGAATGTACTTATTTCCTGTAGTTCATTTCTTTTAAGTTACAGTAATTGATGGCAGAAAGCAGAGCCACGGAGATGGTGGGGAGCCCTACACTTATGTAAGAGGGCTCTGTGTTAACACTCCCTCAAGCAAAAGAGAATGAAATTTGCAGTGGGACAGACAGGAATATGACAGATAAGTGACAACTCCATGGCTCTACTGTGCAGTTACAGTCCTGTCTCCTGACCTGCAAGAGGGACTTAAGCTGCTCTGTGTGCTGGCAGCCAAGGGCAGCTGTCTCTCCCTAGCTTCCACCCAATGCTTCAAAGATAATTCATCCCCAACTGATGCAGATTGAATATGAGGCAGTTATTATTTCATGGAATGATTAAAGCAGAACTCTACAACTTGTCAATTTTCTTCATCCATTAGAAGTATGCAAGGATGGAATCATTTTTCCCGGTCCATTAAAAACAATAGATTAAAAGCTTATGATGACTCCCATGCACATTGTTTTATTTTGTGTAAATGATGAAACATTTCTTTGCAAAGAAATTAATATCAAGGTGTCATATCTTGAGTAAAACGCCTGACACCAGACTAATGAGTCATCCTCACAGTTTCTCAATGATCCATTAATTACAAAGTAGAACAGTCTAAACAAGAAGAAAAAATGAAAAGGAAGTCTTTCCTGAATATCTTGGATTTCAGTAGATGGGCACTCTCTGGGCAGGTGGGGGGTGAGAGCAGAATTCATCAAGTTATTGGGGCAGATGTCAACAGCTCTCTCCTATTCCTCTCAAAAACAAATTGATGTCTTTAACCTATCCCCGAAAAATCTTTTTTTAATCAAAAAATCTAGTTTTTAATCAAAGCTAGTCGTTGAATTCAAGATGAATTTGCACATTCCTTTGGGATGACTGTTTAAAGGATTTTAAAGTATTCAGTGAAAAATATGAGCTCAGCTTTACTTTTAGCACCTTTGTTCCCAGTGAATGCAGACATGCTGAAACCCTAGCATGGCAATTCTCTTTCCACTGCATCACATGGCACAGCAGAAACTTCTACACGTTGACTAAAAGCTTTATGGCAATAACTAGTGTGGTAGGAAGGACCAGGGCTTTCTCCCCCTCTGTGTCTCTGCAGCTGTGACACACAGTCTGTTTCAGAGTATCATCTTCATCTATTCCTCCCCCAGTGTTTCCACAGACACGCACAGGCACACACCCTCTCATCTCACAGAGATTCAGGTGCCACTTTCTAACCAGGTACAGAAGCTTGGAGGACACATACGTTATGGGGAAGGTAAGTACCACGTTAAATCTTCAGTCAGGTAGTTAGTGGTCTGACCAAAAATTACCAAGGAATTCAGAACTTGTTTGAACTTGCCTTAACAGTTTAATCAAATAACTTCAAAGCTAGTCCCTTCTCTGACTTACCTGTCCAATAAATCCTGAGTCGCTAAACCAGAGGCAATTTAGAACCCACATATTTAAATGATGTAAATTACACTTGCATTTCTTAGGAATAAATTAGCAATTTGCACAAGGTAATCCAGCTCCACTGACCTTTCTACTGTGGCCACATTTTCCAGTTCATCTGGACTGAGTCTGCTGTTGGCACTTCGAGTGACAGGCTCTCGAATGCATGTCAGTAGAGTGGCCCCCTGCTTCACTGCTAGTTTCAGCTCATCCTGAAGGGGAAAAAACAAGCCAAACTCCAAATTGTATGTACTTCTAACAACACTCACATCTCTTAGGTGGACAACATAGTAATGCTACAGGAGGATTCTTATAGCTACCTTTGCATAGTTACAAAATACTTGAAACAAAATCTAAATGCCTACTAAAAGTGATATGTTTTTCTAGAAAATGGAGAGACCTACATCTGTTCACTTTGAATAGTAAACCTATTTCTGTGAAAAGTAATAGTATAATTTCTGAGCAGACTACATTTCTGACCAGGCCACTTGCAGAATAAATTATTCTACAACAAATTGAATGTGTGTTGCAGATCGTGAGCTGAGAGACTGGGCTGAGTGAGACATTGCACTTCTTAATGGAATTTCCTTAAACAACCTTGTGACATGCTGAGCCATAGTGCATCAGCTATACAGAGCTACCCACAAAAGAAATGTCTTCCCAGCACAAAAAATGAGCAGTGAAAAGGACAATGAGGCTCAAACTTTAACTTGTCAGCTGATGAATGCCCACATTACTGCACACTTCTTCCATAAAACTTGTTCTTGTGCTAATACAACTTAAGTAGAATTTTTAAGCTTGAGTTTAACCAAAGGCATTTGTTGCCTGCAGTAATATTTTCTTCTGATCCTTACTCTGCAAAGCTGAATTAGCCCAAGCTTTTTGGTTTTTTAGCAAAATGACAGTCATCATCTATTTAGATCATGTGTCTACTCCTGATTATCCTCACAGATGTTCTCTGTGTCTGCTCCAGTGTAAGTTCATCCTTTCTGATGAACTCTTCATCAAGTGGCCATGCTATTCCAGGTGTGATCCCATCACACCCTCTCCTACAGTAAAAGTAACATTTCCCTATTCTATCATTCCTGAAGCTGTAAAATATCCTTTTCCATAGCTGAATCAAATCAACCTTCTGAACCCAGGCCTCTGTCCTACTAAGTGGTTTCCAGACAATGGACTCCCAAGCGAAGGCAGAAAATCTTATTAAATCAGAAATCATATTACACTGCTGGAGCCATCATGGGACAACAATCACCTTCAGCTTGCCGTGGTGATCGGAGTGTGCGGAGAGAAGCTCCTCTGTGCACTGCACATCGTTGGGAAGTTCAGTCTCTGCTAAGTCTGTTCCAAAGGTCTGCAACATCTGTGCTGTTGTTTTTACTGTCATTGCAAAGTTTTCAATAGCCTGGAAAAGGAAGAGCATAAAGTCACAGACTGGTTATTTACCCTTAGCCCTTTAACAACACTTTGTCCTTCAGGCACACTGTGCTTCAAGAACTACATGCCTGTAAAGCTGGTCACGTTGCCTTTTTTGGGTGGATGTGCTAAAAGTTACAAATTGAATCTTGTGTCTCAAATGACCTTTTCACAGGTCCACAAGTACTGTCACCTCCCTGAGCCAGCTGGGAAGTCCCAGAGCTTAGCAGACATAATGAAACCACTGAGGACATCAGCTTCAAAGCCAGGCCTGGAACTTCAGAACTTCTACCCACGCTTGCTGGGAAATTCTGCTGTGTTTAAAATTTTAGTTAAGGCTTTATTTAAGTTGAGGACACTCCAAAAGTATATAGAGCAAAGCCTTTTTACATTTCTATTTATACAGCCATTGTTGCCTCAGCAGTAATCTGTCTTCCTCGTGACTTCTGAAAATGTGGATCTCCATCTCTGTATTAGATGCATTCTAGTCACCCCCTACCATCTGTCCATGTTAGTACACAAATAAAAGAACAAGTAACTACAAGTGCAGGTAAAATGCATAACTTCATTGGAACATTGCCGTTTCTTTATCATCTGGGTGCACCAACACAAAACTTGTCAGAAATCTGTGGATTTAATGAAGAACAGGGAAGTGAGGAAGGCTAAAAAACAATGCTGCCTTCTCAGAGCAGAATATAATGTTCAGACCTGTGAGACGTTTATATTTAGACGCAAGCAACTGCCTGGGATGCTTTTTCATGATTGTACCCAAATTTCTTTGGGGACTGTGTTGTTCTATATAGCCCTTTATTCTTTGCACTTTCTGATCTGATCCCCTCAATGGTTTGAGATAGTCAACAAGCACTAGGGATGCTCTTACACCCAATCAGACACTATGTAGTTGTTGCACATTGCATTCCCTTCTCCAGCAGTGATGGGAATTCGATGTTTCCAACCATGACAGTTAAAATTATGCTTTCAACATAAGCAGTAGGGACCCACAGATGCTCTGGCTTATCAGAGCTGCTGTATCCTGCTGTTCTCAGTACTGCATTGGAGTGGGCTGAAACGTCACACTTCTGACTGCAACACAGACACAGCTATCCATGACCAAAAAGCCAAAAGTGTACTGCGCAGGCAAGAAAGTTCATAGGCTCCTGCCAGCCAGGACAGGACAGCAGGGACAGTGAATGATGCAGGGAGGTCACTGTGCCACTACCATCTAGCCACGGCTTAAGGCTCTTTCCCAAAAAAAGCACTGGCAGGACAACATATGAGAACACTGAGAGAAGCAGCAAAGGGCATGAAAACCATAGCTCAGCAAGACTGGAAGTCAGATTGTTTCAAGGTGCCACAGAAGCTAACAACCCTGATGACAACCACTTATCCAGCAGATACTCCTTGGCTGGCTGCACCACTTATCAGTGTTTCACTAAATAGCATGCTTGCCACCACTCTCCCCTGTGTATACGAGCAATTTTTTAATATACCTAAGTTACATCTGTGGGTTGGTTTTTTTTCCAAGTCTCTGTGCTTGGTAAAAGTCTTTCAAACAAATTTATCCAAAGCCCCACTCCCCTAAACTCTTGGCTCATTTTTGTTTGCATATTTTACCAAACTCTATATTATTGCTTTACGTAAACTCCTGTCATTAGTAAATGATACAGCCTTTTTGTGTGCCTCCTTTTACTCCCCTTCTTCATATTTTCAAGCCTTTTGCTGTTTGAAAGCTCATACAGATGATTCATTTCTTCACATTCCCCCTTCCTGCAAGGACAGTTCCATATTTTTGATACTTTTGACACATAAACCTGTTCACTTACCTCAACCCTAACCTCATTATAGTCGACACAGCTATAAATGTAGAAAATCAGTGCCAGAAGAAATTCAGGTTCGGTGTTTGCATACTTAGAAACCTGAAATATTTGGTCATTCTCAGGAGAGTAAAATTTAATTTTATAAGGATAGCAAAGCACAAAAAAATTATAGCAAGAAAGTGGCAAAAGTGATTTGACCAAAAGTCACCTCAGAAAAGCTCTTTTTTATAAGTATTAGATGTAACCTGCCCATCAGCAACAACAGGGTCAAACCCAGAGCTGCTCAGAACTTTGCAAAACATTTAGGCTCACATTAGATGTGAGCTCTAATATAGCAACCTCACAAGTAGACCCACAAAGATAGATACAAACGTTGTATAGAGTCTCTGTGAAATTAATTAATTTTCCAGGATCACGACCCAGCTTAGTCCATTTTTGCTTAGAAAGGATGAGACATTATTTCTTCTGCTAATGTGCCAGAGTTTGGAGTCTGTTTGTTGTGAACTGTCATCTTTACTGGGCACCATAATTAATTATTTACATTGTTTTGAAGCAGACACTGAAATGCATTTACCAGCCCAAAAAGGGAACAAACAATCAAACCTGTACAAGTTTCCTGAATAGAATAAAAAGTCTTTCTGCCTTCCTACTAACAATTGTTCTTCAGTTACCCAAAATAAGACCCAGCTGGAGTGCATGATTACACAGTATAGAAATGAAAAATAAAATCTAGTGCCGTGAGTAATTTTATTCTCTTAAAAGCATGGACATAATTAATCATTGAAGTGAGACTTTTGACCTCACTTTTGACCTTTGTAAAGTCAGTAAAGTGCTAAAGCCTATTTTCGATTTGTGTTGAAGGCCTATGAATCCACCAATTATTCAAAAGCCAAGAGAATGTGCCCACAGGCCTTGCTGAGTAAGAATACCATGACACTGTTAGGCCATGGGCCAGGTACACAGTGAGATACAATTACTGCTTCTATTACAGATTTTTGGGGAATTTGCCTTTCTCTACTTGAGTCATGAATTGCCTCTTTCCCTGAGTCCCTAGCAGAATCCATAGACTGAAATGCAGCTGAGAAGCTGCTGCTTAATCATTGCTCTGCATCTGTCACCTGGCCAATCGTGGTGCAGACGTGTAAGAACAACACCAACACTCACAGTTCGGTGATGGATCCACTGGCTGTGGCCGTACTCCAGGGTTCCTCCCAGCTCCCGGGTCAGCTGACTTTTGTCAATGTAGCCATGCAGATCAGAGACAGAATTTAACATGATGATCTGAAACAAATCCAAACACACTGGACTGAGAGAAATAACAAGCCCTTTCAAAGCCTGTTCCTAGGATCTGAGTTTGCCTTGACATACATGACCACTGCAGTTCCCCCACAGGCCGTCAGTTCTCATTATGTATTTGGTCATGCAATGGCCACAGTTTATTTTCTCTAGATTTTGCCTTCTCAGTGCGTACATGGCCATTCTTGAACTACCATAGTTTGACATAATCTCTCTCCTTGTTGGGCTGAGTCATTCTGCATGTGCATCAAGAGCAAAAGTATGGTTCACACAGACTTCCATCAAATATTTTATTCTATAGATAGCTGTTATTTACAGAGAAATGGGGGCACAGGCAAGTTAAACAGCTTCCTCAACACCAACCACCTGATCCAGGTAAGTGCTGAAATGAAACCATTGAGAACAAGACTTTCCTTTCATTTTATCTTTTTTTTGGCACCGCACGTTTACTGAGTTCACTGGCATTATTCCATTTAAAATCATGATGAAAGAGAAAGGAGAGACAAACTTATATTCATTTCTTACTTTAGAGTCTCCTTACTACTAGACTTGCTTGAAGAAAGCCAAATGAGATTTGAATTCAGCTTCAGATAAGCAGCATTATCTTTTGGCAACCACTGTAAATTTGTCAACCTGTGGTTACACAAACAATACAAATGTATTGTTGTTCTAAGAGCTAGAAGATATGCCATGATTTCAGCAACAGAAGAACAAAACATTGAGCACAAATGGCTAAGAATTTTAAGCCTTAGACTTTAAAATATGTCAAATGTGTTACTGCTGTTTAAAGAAAGGCTAAGTGGCTGTTTAAAGAAAGGTTAACTGGCTCTGCCTGTCAGCAGGCTCCAGTGGAGCTTGGTGTGTACACTGGCAAACACTGTGGACAATGAGATGAGGGCAGACGTATGAAGACAAGAGGATGTATATTCTAGTCTAACTGCTCTAAGAAAAGCCTCAAGTACAAAACTGAACAGGTTTTTAGGTGATCTTTGTTACAGAATCATTCTAGAATAATTCAGGTTAGCAGGAACCACAGATCTCTAGTCCAAATTCTTTCTCAAAGCTGGGTCAGCTGTGAGATCAAACCAGGTTGCTCAGGGCTTTATCCATCTGAGACTTAAAAACATGCAAGGATTGAGACTGTACAACCTCTTTGGGCATCTAGTCTGCCTGATTATCTTTGTGGTGAAAAAGTTTTTTCTTATATCAAGTCAGAACTGTCCTTGTTTCACTTTATGCCAGTTATTTCTTATCCTACCATCACGCACAAGCTGGCTGCATGCTCTCAGTAACTTGCTTGGAGGGACTGGAAAGCTGCTGCTATGTCATAGCAACGCTCCTAGGCCTTCCCTTCTCCAGGTTAGACAAGCCCAGTTCCCTCAGCATCTTCTTAGCACATGCTCCAAGTCCTGACCTTCTTTTTGACTCTCTGTTGAGCTCACTCCAGATTAATGTTTTTCTTGGACTGGGAACCAAAACTCAACAGGGTATTCTCAGTGTGACTTAATAAAAACCAAGTAAAGGGGGATAAGTGCTTGTCTCAACCTGTTGGCTATGCTCCTGTTCATGCAGGATGCTGATGGCTTCCTTTGCTGCCAGGGCACACTCTGGCTCATGTGCAGCTTCCTACCAACTTCTCAGGTCCTTTTCTGCAGAGATGCTCCCCAGATAGTCAGGCTACAGTGTGAATTGTTGTCAACAACACAACTGTTGTGTCGTTGGGAGGGAAGAACATGGGTTCTTCTTTCTTGAGGAAGAAAATCCTTCTGGAAGGAAAGTCTTCCCCAGTTTCAGAACTTTGCTTTGTCCCTTTTGTATTTCATAATGTGCTGGCGAGCCCATTCCTTGAGCTTCTGTTCCAGTGGCCCTGTCTTGGAGTATACCAGTTGCTCCTCCTGGTTTAGCGTTATCTGCACATTTGATGACAGTGCAGCCTGTTGCCTCTTCCATGCCATTGGGGAAGACATTAAACAGGGCAGGTCCCAGCAGGTATCACTACAACACTCCGCTTGTTGTCCACTTCCAGGAAGAGCATGACCCATTACCATTACCCTCCAAGCTCATCATAAAACTGGTTTTAAAATCCACATTTAGTTGTCCATCCAGCCAGACTTTAACCTAACTTTGATACAAGAATATAGTGAAGGATGCATCTGGTCCCATCAACCTGTACAGGCTGAATATTCTCAAGTAGGCCCTCACTCTTCTTTTTCACTTCCAGCAGTTCATCTTCTCCTTGAACCCTGTCTTTAAACAGACAGACCAGGAGACCTTGTTGGTGAAGAAACTGAGGCAAAGAAAGCAGAGTGTCTCAAAGTTAAAGGAAAAACTGTTCCCTGAATGTGTTATGAAACACTGTTTGGTTATGATCAAAGTCAGAAAATTCAAAAAGCTGCATCACCTTGAAAAGGCCTCAGACTGGAACATGAAGTCTATGCACTAATTCTGAATTGTAAATCACATTTGAGAAAGTAAGTCTTAACTGCTTTGTAGAGCGTCCCCATCAGAGATGTCACTGACAAGTTGGAAATCTTCTGATACTTCAAACTTCACTGAAACAACAGAGGAGCACTGTCATGTACTTTTCTTTTAGGAAGAATTTTATATTTGCTTTAACCTGGTATGCTCAGCACGAGCCACAAAGCAAACCTATTAATATTGCTAGCTATGGTGCTACCCAACACGGCAGAGGTCTTCATCCAGCAGGCATTTCTGCAGGAGAAAGCCTAGGAGCAATCCAGCATCCATCTAGGAAACAAATCTTAGAGAGCATTAGCATCTCCCATGCTGCCTGCCAGATGGAAGACAGCCAGAGTCAGCTGGAGAGTGCAAGGGAGCTGCAGTTTAGAAGAGGAGGGCATGAGCTGGTCAGCACGGAACATGGAGCTGGTGGGGGGCTGCTTCTTGGTTGGTTAGGCCGTCAGAAAGAAGTCACAGCCTACAAAGCTCAAAGAAGTGCCTGATTTGGACAGATTTTTCAGCCTTTTGTGTAAGCTCTGAAGATGCTTTCATTCACTTCCTGTGATAGGAGGTTTCTTAGGTACATGCCTGGGTGTTCTTTTGAATTCTCAGATTTTAATCTCAGGTGAACCCTGCTGTGTCTCCTATATTTCTGTACCTTGATCCTGGTAAATAATATTGAATGAAATCACTATCTGAATAGAGATTTACTTATGAGGTTTTATTAACCACATTTGTATGCCAATGTGATATAAATCCTGCATTTCCTCTTTGTGTCTGGTTGGTTATTTCAGCCTTTATTTCCAGCTCCTGTTTGATCTTCTGGTTTCTACTCAATACAGTGTTAATTTAACCCAGCAAATCTATTTTACTGAACATATTCACAGTCTGATAGTTCAAATAAACTATTAAACAAATGTTTCCTTGACAAGTGCACACAACATTCTTGAAGCTCTTTTGAATGCTCATGTCTTGGTCCTGACTCATGGTTGTGATAGGAAATGCCACTAATCCATGGCTCAATTATGACATGAATATTGTCATAGTGCCAAACACACAACATGAACAAACAACCTGCAAACAACTGAAAAGACGATGGTGATATTGAAGATAAGTACTGATCCCTACTTCCTTGAGTAAGGACATGTCCCATGGGACAAGAACTCTCTGGTCCTGTTCTCTCTTGGCATTTAGGATGCTGTTTTCATGGAGGACAGATGTTGTTCTCAGTAACTTCCCTGCTCTGAAACTGGGGTACTCAGGGGCATGACCAGATGGTATCCTTAGGATGGGGTGGAAACACAGAAGAAAACCCCCCCCAGAGGGCATGACAGATCCCAGGAACCTGAGACACGTTTAGTACAACCCTAAGCAATTTATAATAGCGTCAGGCATATGTGGGCAGCCTGTACATAAATCTGACAGGCTGTCTACAGATATGTGGGCAGGGGTCAGGCAGATCCAGCAGCAAGCGTGTCATGCTCTTAGCTTTTGTAAGGTTGCTCTCTAAGAGCTCTGTAGACATACCCAAGATGGCTCAAAATATCCAAGATGAACCCAAACTAAACTGATATCTTGATTTTCCTGCCTGTAAGAAAAATAAGTTACCATTTCATATTTAATGCAGTGATGACTGTGCCTAGAATTAACCTCCCTTTCAACTTTGATCCCTTCTAGGTTTTGAAACGCAACACTGTCATCAAATAAATTGCTAAGAGTATAGGAAATGCTGAATTGTTGGAAAATGCTAGTCCTTGATTAAGTTGTCCCTTTCTGGGCTGCAGTCACTGGTACAACAGTTGCTATAGTAACAGATCACAGGGTATTAAATATAGGTACATCTATTTTTTAAAGTACTATAAAATATTTTGGTTTGTATTTAAACATAAATTTTTTCATCAATTTTGCTTTTAACCAAAAAGCAACCCTTACCAAACTACAGTAAATGTTACAATGTAACCCACAGTAACCAAATGTATATTCATTTTCTGTATGCACTGTAATAAATAGGCTGCTGGCTCTCACTTCAGGAGAAGAAGAAAGTGTTTTAAACACCTGAACTTCATCCTTGAAGTTCCTCCTTGACAGAGCTAGAATTAGTTGGAGAAGAGTCATAATATTTTGCAAAACAATATAAAACCACAAGCAAAATCCAAAACAGTTATATAAAATCCCTCCAGTAAAGTCATTGTGGAACACAGTACGAGTCTAGTCCAGGATGCAATATCATCAATAATCGTAATTCAAGTTTATTTATAAAACTTTAAAATTTTTAAAACCACATACAAACATGCAGCTATGAACAACTCCCAAAAGACCTCTCATAGAATAATCTAAAACTTAAACTCTTTCAGGATTGATAATCTTCTTGAAACCACAGTCTCATCAACCTACAGCATATGCCAAGTGCCTATAAAAAGAAATAAAAAACCAAACTTTGAATCTTGAGGGCATGAAGATCATAAAAGACATTCAGAATAGGCAGTATTATGGAAGCACTTCCCAGGGACACTGTCAGCAGTTCCATGGATAATCCATAAAATAGTGCAGAATTCAGCCCTAGGCTTTCACTGCTCTGCAGTCCTGAATACTTATGTTTGTCACTGAAGTGAGATCTGCCTTGGCCTACATCAGGAGAAGAGCTCCACTGAGTTAAAATGTCAGCACTTAAAAACTGAGACCTATGTTATAGTTAGACTGACCTTCCACATGGGAACATGTCCATTAAATACTGTGAAGCATCCACTGCTAATTAACTCTTTGGCATCACCACATTAGCCCGGATGAAAGGCCCCAGTTGCCACTTACAATCAAATTTCAGTTACTGGGTCATGAGAAATTGCTGACACCCAAGAACTGCAGGTATGGAGATAAAGAAAACACATGACAAAAAACTGCATGCTTACCGGTACCTTCATTTTAAAGTCATCTCGATAGAGTTTAATGCCAATGTCAGCGATTGTCCTTTGGATAAAGCGGGAGGGTCTCAGGACAAACACCAGCTGCAGGTTTCCTGGAAATGCTCCCTGCAAGAAATACAGAATTATTAGAAGGCACTATTCTACCTTATAAGGGAATTTTCAGCCAAGTGTTTCCTAACCAGGGCAAAGCAGGTTGGACTTACTGAATCTTGCTCAGTCCAGTTGGTCCATTCAGCACATGCTCATTATCACCATCTCCAAAGCCAGTAGGAAGACTGACCCATGGATTTTACTGCCCAGCCACAAATTTGTTTCCTGATACAGATTTATCACAGAGCTCCAAAATTCCTGACAAGTGCCTTCCTCCCCCAGATCCGAACCCCACCAAGCCCCGTTTGCACTACCATACCAGAGGTTGGTTCCCATTTTTTAGGCTGCAGCCACTAGAGGGCAAAGCTGGCTGTCCATGTTGGATGTGGTGAAGGAAGCTGGTGGCACAGATGGTTTCCCCAGGCTGACCTACCTACTCACTCTGCAGAGGGTTTGGAATCTTTTTAACCTCACATATTTTTACACACAGAGAGGCACTCAACACATGCATCAGACGTGGCCCTGCCTGCAACACAGCCTACATCTCTCACACTCATCTGAGCTCATCGAGCACAAAAAAGAACAATTCCTTGAAGAGAACAGCTAAAAAAACTTGAGAATGAAAAGCAATTCTGTCTAAATACCTTGAAAGAACTTAAAGTCGCCTTTGTCATCCCTCCATCCTACACATCTGTGTGTAAGTGCTTGGTCCTCACACAGTACATGTTCCTGGTCATAGATGTATAAAAGCAGCTGCTTTTCTTAGCACTGAAAATCAGTGCCCAGCTCTGAATTTTGCAAATGAGATATAAGCTGTTAAGAGCTTCTGACAGAGATCACTTTCTACCATGCAAACACAAGTCCCTTGGGATCTATTTGTTTCATAAGCAGGCCACGTCATCCCTCCTCAGGGCACAGAAGGGTACCTCTTATACTCTTCTAGGAACCAACTTCAAATTACTAGAATTTATATTGCAGTCAACCCAGAAAATAAGGAATTCAGCAGTAAACAAGTATGTGTAATTTGCTCCTGCAGCTTCCTGCCTCTCTTATTTAACTCTTACGAGCTTCAGGGCAGGGGAGAATCTGCAGCCACAGCCAGAAAATGGGAGCTTAAAATGAGCAAAGGAGGCTATATTGTATACTGAAGGTTCAGCAGATAATTTTAATTTCTAGAAGATAAATAACAAAAGCAAGCACTTACTGCTATTCGTGTCAGGGATGCCTTGACTGCGCTCCATTTGTCCCGTCGTCTGTCTATGATGATGATGAATCCGATGCTGGCAGCCTCCAGACTGCAAAACAGATGAAATAGGTATGCTGGGTTACAGGGAGATACTCCTGTTCCAAGGCAGGGAACTGCAGCAAAACACAGCCTCCGTCACATCACGCTCTGAGCCCATTATGAAAACACAACGTACAGTGGAAAGAATGAATATTTGGCAGAAATTCACATGAAAAGGAAAGCCAGCAAATTTTCTCTTTTCAGCATAAGGCTAGCAGCTTACATAAAACATGAATATTTTATCTGCTAAATCTCTCAGCTGCTGTGCTACTCCCCTGCCAGTCTAGGTGACATGAATAGTTCAGAATCACAAATTACACTGTGCTGTATTGAAAGCAAAAACCTCAGATTTTCTGCAAAATAATTCAAGCTATTAGCCACCCCACTTCAGTCTTCATTCTCCAAGTATGCTGACACCTGACAGGGGCACTGAGCTCCAGGGAGTCAGTATGCCCTGACTGTAACCACCTTGCCTGTGTACACAAAGCCCCAGGAATTTTGGTAGGCAAAGCAGAAATTAAAGAATTCTATCTTGCCAATCACAAATTTGTTCTAGGGTTGCAAGTCATTCAAAACCGTCCTTTCTAACATATTGGCTAGAATAACAGTTCCTGTTCCTTCTCAGTGTTTTTCAAGGAGGATGTAGGAGGCACTGATTTGGTGCTCCTTTCCACCTATGTAGATCTCATAAATCATCTCATCCTCTCTTTCTCTCTCAAAAATTCCACGCTGAAGTATAAGGTTCCAGTGGGACTGCTCTGCTCTCTGCCTTCCAAGAGCACTCAGCATTGGAGAGAAGTCCTTGGAAGCAAAGAAGTACACACTGAGAAAAACGTCTAGAAACTTCATTAGAGCAGAGTGGCTCAGGCATCTCATGACAAACCAGAGGCAGGCAGGAAGAGTATAAATGTCAAAGGACATACTGCAATCAAACATCTAATCACAAATTAAGATTAAAAAAATTGTTTAAAGTATTTTCTTAATCTCTATTTCACTCTCCATGCAAGGACCAACCCAGGAACACCATTTTCATGGGTCATTTTGTGTAAACTCATGTCAAATAATCCACTGAAGACCATGAATACTAACAACTTTGAGCTCTTGCTGCAGCTCTGCAGGATCAGAAACTGAAAGTCAACGTATTGTGCAAAACTGGGATGCCATGCAAATGTTCCTAATAGTTCATTCTGCTTAGAGGAAAACTCACTGAATCTCCCAATTCAATATTTTTACAGCGTTCCCCTGAGGATTACAAAATTCAATAACAATACGTGACCCTTCCTCTTCAGTAGTGCAACATGCAGCTCTCTGCAGAAGACAGAAAATGTGTTTGCAGCAGTGCCTCTCAAACACAGAGAAGAGAATTAATCTATTTTACCTTTTATATATACACAAACATACACATATCCTTCAGTAGCTCAACAAATATTTCAAATAAAATTCCTTGATAAAGGTTCAGACAAAGGCAACAAAGATATAGACTGTACTGCTGATTGTTACAGAAAGGTTGAGAAACTAAACACAGAAGTTTCAACCTGGGGTCTTCCTAACCTGCCCAAAAATCTGCATTGATTTTATCAAACTGCTTCTGCTGATTGGAACCACAAGTTGCTTTGGAAGTCTGGTAGGCATGAAAGGCTTCCACCTCCAGACCACTGGGTAGCACCTCAGTGGACAGGGTGCCTGTCCTCCTGGTGGACTCACATAGGATGTGGTCAGGCTTTTTCACTCTGACTTGGCCACTAAGGCTGCTGCATTGTAGCCAGAGTACCAGGAATTCTGGTTACATCTCAAACAG
This sequence comes from Atrichornis clamosus, assembly GCA_013400975.1. Lineage (NCBI taxonomy): Eukaryota > Metazoa > Chordata > Aves > Passeriformes > Menuridae > Atrichornis > Atrichornis clamosus. The sequence goes on along the minus strand of WBMZ01000555.1, from coordinate 212,824 downwards.
AGAAGGTTGGGGTAAACTTGCTGATAGTTTCAGAAATCACAACAAGCACTAAGTCATATGTCATTTTCCGCACTTGCTTGTGTAATACATGTTCATATGATGTTCAGGCTAGTATCAGTTGTCACTGAGACAAGCCAATGGTATTTGCATTTTTGCTTTTTGCTGTGGAGGTTTTTTTGTTTTGTTTTCCTTGTTTGTGGGGTTGGTTTTTTTCTTGTTGTTGTTGTTGTTTTTTTGTGGATGTCTTTTTTCTTTTTAGCTAGATAGGACTGACTTAGCTCCTAAATTTAGCCAGGGAAAGAGAGAGAGTGTCAGCAACAGATCCTATTTCAATCAGCATGCTGAAAGGCCATACCAAGGTCTGAATGTCATTTGGCACTAAGGGATGGATGCAGGCAAATAGCCATGAGAAGAGGCCTGGCCAAGATGGCAGCATCAACACAAGTGGATGTACAGCTGAGAACCCCCACTTGAGTGTGTATGCAGAGAAAGGGAGTTTGGCTAAAAACAAACACACACACACACATTCTTTCAATGTTTTCTCAGTGTCAGTACTGTAATATCACTACTCTCATTATGAAAATGCATTAGGGTTTCTCCAGTTCTCTGAAAAGAGGGATTTGAAGACAATCCTGAAGAGCAGATAAACGTCAGGCTTACCTCCAAAACAAATCCTGGCACATTTGCCTAGATCTACAGATGTCTGGTAGAGACGTTCCCTTTCCCTAAATGAAATGTGCATGATCAGCAGAACTGTTCCATCCTCAGCTCTGTATTCCAGTTAGCCCTTGAACATTGACTTGAGGAGGCCAGGAGATGTCAAATTTCCTGACCTCTTTTGGAAGGAAAGAAAGGCATCTGTTTATCAAAGTAGTTAATCCATGTCAAGTTAAAGAGAAACTAATTCTGGCCATGGAATAAAGCAAGCAAAAAGGGGTTTTCTGGAGATATCTAGTATAAGCGTGCAGCACAGAGGCACACACATGCATACACCATGTTACTGAATTTTTGTGGATGTGTATGTATGCAGACCCCTTTGGTGGAGCACCTCATGAGCAGATGTTGACCCAGAGGAAAAATTAGTCAGGTTACAAAAGTCTCACTGGGCTGATCTTCCATCCTGTCATAGCTGTCGTCACAGCAGCACATAAGATTAATCATTTCAGAGGGACTTAGAAAGTTACTAACACTGAATGATGTTATCTGCAATCATAGAGTTTATCTCCACAACTAGCATGAGCCTTATTCTACAGGATATGCAGAATCAGACACTATAAAAGACAGATACTGCCTCTACATTTGCCTGGAAAATTACGCTTATTTCTCTGGTTCACTAAGCTCTGAAGAAGGAAGTACTTTCTATGATAAATAGGATGAACTGCTTTCCAGACTATGCTTCATCTCACCTGATTCATGGCCATACCCTTTGTAACTCCAGAAGAGTTAGAGACTATTCTCTGTTCTTAGTCACTTTGTTGGACATCTTCACACCTTTCTTGAGAATTAAAGTAAAAGGTGAACTACTAGCAGTGAAACAACACACAGAGGAATGCTGTTATAACACACACAGCAGTACATAGTACAGTAGTGCTGATCAAAGTAACAATGCAGTCCCTTTACTGATGGCTGAGATATATGGCAGAGACACTCTGTGTGCACAGATCAGCCAACTGAAGATTAACAGGGCTCTGCTGCACTCAAAGAGGTCCACTACTTATGCCACATTGAGATTGAACTCCATATAATTATGTCATAAATCACACAAAGCTTGCTGCTCAGGTTCTTCTCCTAAATTAACATCTTTCTCCCCCACCATCTACATAGATAGTGGCAAGTTTCAAATAGTGACTCAAGAAATGCAGGCAATCTTTCCAAAAGCACTGCAACAAAGACTAAAAAACTCCCTTTAAAACTCACATCCCTCCAGTGTGATCTGTGATTGAACCTAAGAGTCAAACTAATGAGCTGGTATGCAGAAGATGTACCTTCAAACCCCAACCTGTCACTGACCCTGAAAAAATCATTTAAAGCAAACTAAACAGTCACTCAACATAAGTTTTGGTGAGCCTGTCCATAGTGTGAGATATTACCTACACATTCCTCATCATCTGTAGAATAGGCATATTGCAGCTTTCCTGACTTACAGTGTTTTGAAACTCAATTCATTGTTCTTTGCACATGGCTCTGGGATTCCTCAGGGGAAGAGAAAACACAGAACTGAAACTGAATCAAAGCAAAGGTCCATCTAGCCCAATACCCTGACTCCAGTGTTGCTACATAGTGGCTACTGAGACAAAGACAGGAAAATAAGGACAGTATTTCTCTTGGTACACTCTCCCAAGTCCCAGCATTAAGGAATAAATGAATTTCTTCAGACTGAGTTTGCATCTGAACCATTGTGTTCAGCTGCCACTGATGGAGCAATCCTTCATGAATTTGGCTAATTTCTTTTGAACCCTTGTTGTGCTTTTGGGCTTCACACAGGCTGAAGAAGCACAAAGCATTTCTGTCTATCATGTTGACAATGAAACATGCTAGTTCCCAAACTTGTGACAACATTACTGGGAATCACCCCCCTGCACACCAAGTACAAAGAACTGAAAAATTAGTTTTTTGTTTTTCTCAGCCACTCTTGCTATTTTATATTCCCTGAAGCTGGTCACCCTCCCACTTCTGAAACTAGTGAAGAAATACTCAAGACAGAGTTTCCCCTGGCAGAACAAAAGTCCCACAGAGCAGAGTGAAACAATGAAGCTGTAAAGTTCACAGTATGTGGTTTCTCTCAGCTTGCTTTGGCAGCTCAGCATGGGGAATACATGTAGGTGGAGCTGGAAAACTTCTCACTCAAACTTGAAGGAGGCACGTTTTCCCCTATGATCCTCTAAGCACCTTTTTACAGAAGACCACAGGAAATAATAAATCCTTGCTATGCTTCTAACTAGTACAAACAGCCATGGTCCAGAGACAGGATCAGGGGACTGAAAAAATATTAAGCTCTCTTAGATAAACAAAAAGTGGTTCAGCAGCCATGCCTTAGCACATTTACTCAGAGCTGGGGAAGTCTTTGTTTCACTATCCTTATAAAGCTGCAGGCAAAAAGCGAGGAAAACATCCTAGCTGTGGAGCAATCTCTAAAGAAATGAAGTATCAGAAAGCACACGGTGCTTGCCAGAATCCTGTCAATGGGGCACCTCACTTGCTTTCCCAGAAAAGGGAAAGCTGCACAGAAAATGCACGTAGAGAATAAGCAGTCATGGGACCTATGTCAGTGGCTCCTTTCAGGAGTAACCCTTCCCTTCTTACATCCAGTGCCCCTGAGACTTTTCACAAATAACCCTTTTTAGCTCCCTTATGATCTGCCATCTTTGCTGCTGCTCTTCAGATCTGCTCCTGCTTCCATTCAGTTCATCATGCCCTGTGTGAAGCTTTCATTCCCATGCAAATGACATAAATGATTCCTACAGCCTCCAGTATATAGGGAAGTTTCATAATGCAGAGGCACTGGTACATCCTGGTAGCAACACTAAAAGTAGTGAGCCACTGTGGAAGCAAAACTCTCTAGGAAATCAACAGACATTTGTGCTGAACCTCACCTGGGAATGCTGGTTAGATAAGTGACCACGTTCAGAAAATCCTCATCAGGTATGTCACTGAATCCTGCAAATTCTGGAAAGGTTATAATGGGTGCCCCATCCTTCCCTCTTCCTCCTGCAAAAGACAAGTTGTAAAGTTTAGAGGGTGATTTTATGCCTTTGCACAGACTGGTCAGTACTCAAGTGGGAAATACTGGCATATGACTCCTTGTAAAGCACCCACATCCAGTAATCATCATCAGCTTCCCATTTGATATAACTCACTGTAGTTTCAATTCCTCAGTTTACTCCAGCTGAGATTCTAGCCTTTGAGATTCTCAGTTTTTTCATGAACCTTCTGCACAATTCTGATTAAGTGCTTTTTTGGTTCTTTGTTTCCCATTTCCAAATAATTTCTTGTGATAATATTACAACATTTCCCTATGTATAGGTACAGCACTCTACAATTCCTTCTAGACATTAAAGGAAATGAAGTAACAGAGCATACAAGCTTTGAATACACACAATCCACAATACAGGCCTGGGACCAATCCAGTCTTCAGTCTTCCCTTAGTAAAAAAAAATGCTCCAAGTGCATGGAGGAATTAACCAACGAGTTTTGCTCTTGTCTTGCTTATTTGCATCAAACCTCTATTAAACAGGACAGGGAGGTCATAAGCAACAAGGTTAAGAGGAAGCTATTTCTGAGGGATTCCCTGATCCAAACTCAGGTAGAGCTACAGGAAGCATGGAGCCAAGTCCCTTGTAACCAAGCAGCCTTTACAGTTCTCCTGACACGATGCTCAGCTCTAAGAGCTGTTGCCGTCCACACACAAACCCTGTTTACTTAGGGATCAACCCTAACTTGGCTCCACTACTAAATCTGGGCATTGCTCCAACCACACAGAAGTTAAGAGGGGTTTTCTCACCAGCTTGGACTCAGAGCTGAGAGCGCATAGACTAATAAGGCAGCAACACATAAAGTAACATGATGAAAAAAAGCTTTTGTTACAAGTACCTTATTGCTTAGTTCTCCTTAGATATGGCATTAAGGACGTGATTTTCCCCATGTCTTTCTCCTTTCTCTGCAATCTCTATGCAAACCTGTTTTTTGCACCAGGCTCAGGAATTCTCCAACAACCCAATACTGAGCATAGTCCTGCTGCACACACAGTTTTCCAACTCATTTATCACTCACAGAAGATTATTGCTCAAGAAATAGCTGTATTCTGGGCTTCCCTTTAGTGAAAGGGAAGCTGTGAGAGGGAGACAGTAAATTACCTCCCTCAAGGGAAATACCCAATAAATTATCCTGTTAGGACATGGGAGGAAACAGAAACTCGTGAGTTCTCACTCCTTGAAAGTCCTCTCTAAATTCCCATAAATAAAAAAACCCTGTTTCCAGGCTGCTTCCATGGACCATTGCCTTTCCCTGCTGATAATCACAGCTGATGCCACAAACCAGTTTCTCCTGCTCCTGTATTGGTGATCATTGCAAGAAGATGCTCTAGTACTTCCTAGATGCTTTTCTGTAGTGGACAGTCCCTTGCTAGTTCTGATCCTGCCTCTGCGCCCAATCCTCCCAGCCTCAGTTAGATTTTCTAACGTCTCTTCTGTGCTGTCCAGACATGGAGATCTGGGATATTGAGAACACAATGTTTACACAAAGTAAAATCAGAGCTGCAGAAAATAGTAATTTTGAACAAGGAAACCCTTTTTCTACTTGACATCTAGTGACATGGTATCAGCACCCTACCTCTAGCCCCTATTTTCCTTTATGAAGGTTGATTATGCCTTTAATTACATCTGAAAATGACTCAGTTGTGTTAGATCATTCACTAAACTCACCCTGCTAGAGAGAAAACAGCCTACAGAGATTCAATAGTCTCTCAGCCAAGAGGAAAAGCAAGAAAGCCATCATTCACACTACACTGAATTGGATTTCAAATGCCGGGCAGAGCCGCAGCCTCCACATTGACCTCCACACTGGCCTTGGGGTGATGCCAAATGCTGATGCTTGGCAGCTGGATTTCAGGGTGCTCCAACTGCGCTGTCTGCAGTCAGCAGTGCTGGAGAATATGCTGTCATGCAAATTCAGCCAGGCTTTCCCCAGACTGCTGCACTTCAGACCAGGAACTCCAACCAGCAGGTACCCAGTTAGGCTAGTTTGTTACAGATTCTCAGTGACACCTCCTGGACACAAACAGTAACAGCCAGGGAAATTTAATAGCAAATGTGTCTGCTGTCTCTTGGTGCAGAGCTCAGTGCATGCCAACGTATTTCATAGCTGGTACCTTGTGAGCATTCACATGGTTTCTGGGCACCAAGCTTTCCCATTCACATATTTCAAATATGTGAAATACTTTAAATAAGGGAGATGTAGTAACCTGGAATATTTTGGTTTAAAGCAGCAATATTTGCCACTGGAAAATAAGATAAAGATTCCCCTGGATCCCCTCCTTCAAAATCTGATCGTTTACCTGTAGTTATACTCAAGGTTTGTTTAAACTACAAGTTTCATATGGTACTTCTTACGCTCCTGCTGACTAAGATCTCTTTGTGTCCCTTTTATTTTCTCTTTCTCTTGCATCTACATTCCCACATGTGCTTTCCTTCCTCTGGCCTCTTCCCAAGCTAGATGAGACAGGCTGATGATGAGCTGTATGTGTGTGGGTGTGTATTTTTGTCATGGGATCTTCTTCTATAGAAAGCCATCCAAGGAATAAATGCAAGCAGACTGAACATTGACTTCTTCCCTTCACCACTGGCAACAAATCTAGGATATTTAGGAGCAACCTCAGACTAAACATTCAACTAAGACTCAGCAGCTCCTGCCTCTGACTATGCCACAGGCCCTTAACAGCTCCTGATCTCCACCTCATTCTCCACTGTGAAGGTAACTCTTCCTGCTGCAACCAAACCACAATGCCCAGATGTTCAGTATAGCTGTATTTCAGACAGGGAAATAAACAAGGAAACTTTCAGTTCCTGCCACACCAGGAAATCAAGGGGAAGTTTGAGGGAGTTTTGTGATCAGAAATTGTTAAGTACTGTGATGAGAAGAGAGCAGAGATGTCTGAAGTGTTGAGTGACAAATAATAACACAAATATGTTAGGAATGGGTTGTTCCTGGCCATATCTGAACTTTGAGCAGTAGCTAAGTTACAAAGGAAGACAATCCATATCCATTTATCCCTATATCTAGCAAGATGACAGGAGTAGATGTAAAGGGATGTAAGGGAAGCTCCTTAAATACCAAGGGTGTCTGGAAAACCCTCTCCTTCTATATAAGAGAGCAATTCTATACATCGAAGTGTGAATGCCATTTTTTCTCTGACACCAAACCAAAAATTGCTGCAGTATGCAAATTTCTGCAGAATGTGAATTGACAAGATGCAGCCCTTTTTTTCTGGGCCATCAACCTTGCTTTCTAGGGAGCTGACACAAGATTTCTTACAGTCCTGGAAATACTTTAGGTGGATACTACTCAATGTCTTGGAAGGGCAAAGGGCACAAACTAAAAGCCAGCAGGGACAGTCTTCAATCACTTCCATAGCAATAAGAATCCAGTACATGGAATTTGGCCCCAAGGACTCACTCTATATGATCCTTGTGCTTGCTGGGACTGTGCATAATCCCCACACTCCTGAGCATCACTTGTGAGAAGAGTCTAACTGACAAATAGAAAAGTTTACAATCCATCGTAAGTAAGGCAGACAGGGACAGAACAAGCTCCAGCAGCTCCATGGAAGGCCAAAAGAAAAATATAGTCCTCAAGAGGAAGGGGGGAAAAAAAGACATTTTAACTAGAAAGTAAGGGCGGGAAAAGGGAGAGAGACAGAAGTGCTGAAGAGAGTGAGCCAATGAATGCAGCACAGAGGTGAGAAGGGTTACCTTACAGCTGCCTGAAGCATTCTGTGCTATTCAGCAGTGTCTGTGCAGCAGGGTAAGAGGGCGCGAGGACTGCCAGGAGCAAAGGAGCTCAGAGAGAAGACAGAGCAACATTAGGGATGAGCAGAGCTAAAGAGCCCCAAGGGAGAAGTGAGCAATACCTTGAGTTTAGTGCAGTCAGAAGCAGAAACAAAGACACACCGAAAAATAGGTATCAGGAGTGTGGCAATGCCTGGCAGCTCTTTTCATGCAATGCACAAGCCTCTGTCTCTCTGACTTGCAGCTCTTCCAGGTGCCATTAGATGCCACCCTGCAGCACTCTTCAAGCAATACAGACACCTCCAAAACCTCATGGGAGTTCCAAACGCTGGTGCCTGGCCAGGGAATCAGCAGCTGGTGACAGCAGTGGTCACTGCAAGCAGCAGCCACAAAAGCTGGGGGTTAAGCTGGCAGCAGGGAAGGTTCAGGTTATCCTGTAGCTGAGCTAACAAGAGGCCAGGAAGCCAGGCCATCCCAAAGGCAGTCTCCCATGGGTAACTGCTCCTCAGTCAGACCCCAGGTTGACCTGTCATAAGTAGCCCCAGAGTTTTGCCTGCAGAGGAAACCCAAGCAGATTTTGTCTGCCAGCTCCTATGCAGACCTGAGTTTCCCTCCCAAACAGAAACCACAAGCACAACACATGCTGCTGCCCTGATACAGCTCCCTCAAGTTCCTTCGGGAGGTCCAACTTTCTGCTCTCTACCTCTGCAGATAGAATCCTGCCTTGCATCCAACCCCAACTCAATGTGTCAAAGTTATGGACCCACTGCTACTTGAGGAAGGGCATTCTGACTAAAAATCTCAATAGATGATCAGAGCTGCATCAAATTCAACAACCTAGAGCACAACCAAGGCAGGCAACAACAGAATTTAGAAGAGCAGAGGACTGAACTGCCTGGAAAAAGGCAAGACTTACAAGGAAAATATTACAGTCAACTTGACCTTCTGCCTGGTTTGCCACTCAGAATGAGAATGACAACACCTCTTTCCTCCTCTTCCTGGACACGCTCCTTATTTTTGCTCAACTTTTCCTCTTCACTTGTGAACCAAGGGCAAAAGGAAAGGGAGAACCTGGGCGACAGGTCAGAAGTCAGAGTGAATGTGGAAGGAAAAGAAATGTAGTAGAGAGAGCACACAAGCTGTATCAGGGTAGTACAAGGCATGGTAATGGGGTCATCACTTGCTCTTATGCATGCCACTTCCCCAAGTCCCAGGAGATAGAGCAAACATTCATAGTTGCTCCTATCAGCCAGCCTTTCCAGCTACCAATGCAGCCTGGATAGCTTCTGCAGTGAAGGTGGTGCCAGAATGCAGTTGTGGAAAAAAACAACTGAAGTATTTGGGGAAGGAATATATGTGGGGGAGAAAAGGTTATGGCAGTGGAGAAAATTTAATTTTGATTTGCAGTGTAAAGGGTGTGATTGACAAATGATGTATGAGTGCTGAATTCTGAGAGCTCTCACAGCTGAAGCTGCATGTTGGTATGACTGATGTAAAAGCAGCAAGCAATCGCAACTGTAGACCAAGATCCTGGACAGGGATCTTAGAAAATCTCCCACTCCTCAGTTGTAGCCCACCTATGCCTCCCATCTGGGCACAAAAAATATCGAGGGGCTACACTGAAGTCCTATTCCATAGCCAGCAGCTCTTCTAACTAGAGATCACCAAATATGCTGACTCCTTTGGGAAACAAAACAACACAAAACAAACCCTCAACCCAACAAAGAGATTATGGTCAGGAGAAGTTCCAAAAGTTAGTCTGCAAGTTTACAGAGCTCACCTCCCCAGCCTGCCACAGACACTAACTCATCAGTTAGTATTGGAAAGCATTCTCTCAAATGTTGCTGACACGTGCAGGCTTAACTTCTTGGGCCTGCCCACATGCAGAGAGCTCCCTGAGTCATTGCAGCCCAGTGCCGACTACAGTTCATCTCCTGAGTCAGACAGCCAAAGAGTCCAATGATATCTTGGCTGAAGTTTCACTGCTTTGGTCAGGTCTTGCTTTTTCCATGCTCTGTTGTTTTGGTTTTCCATGTTGATTACAGGTTGTGAGTGCTGAATTTCTCATTAAATCATGCTTTTTGGGTCGGAATTTTTATAAAAAGATCCAAACTGTCCTTTTGGCAAGGTCAGGCCAGGTTTTCCAAAAGGCTCAGTTAAACAGGAAGCAGATGGCCAAATACCCTCCAGGCTTTGCAAATTAAATAAACTGGTTTCTGAGTCAGTTACCATTTTCAGATATCGTCTCCCATCCACTGAAGTCTGTTAGCAGGAGTAGAACACAAAGAAAATGATTCTCTCTGCTAATATACTTCGTGACAGTTTGTCTAATAAAGTCGTGATTTAGTAACACGATCCATTATTGCTGCAAATGGCAGATTGGGCTCTTTGACAGAGTAATTACAGATAAGAATAGGTTGTGAAGCTGGAGATAAAAAGGGTTTGGGGGGTAGTAGTAGTTCCAAAAGCAGATTGGTACAGCAGTTCATTAGTCTGTCAGCAGGACAGAAACAGTATTTTACCAGTGGTTTTTTATTCTTGAGTAAAAACTGGTGTGTTAGAATAAGCAGGTTTTCAGAACTACTCAGCCTTGTGATCTAGTTCCCTTAACAACAACAGGAAACACACAAACCTAACTGAGCACTCCTGTGTTGTCACAGCTCGTGTCCTCATAACTGGGAGTTAGGTTTTCAGGGAAAGGAAAGAGGCAGTAGTGATACCAAAACTAGAATTTAACCACAAGAACCAGTACTTCTACTAGATCTCACAGGCTAAGCAGGGCTAAATCAGCACATGGGAAAAGAAATTACCAAAGTAAAATTACAAGATTAAGGACACTGCCACATTATACTGCAGCCTTTTCCATGACCTAAGTGGACCAAGGAAGGCTTTGGAGAGTTTTCCTGTTCTTGGCAAGGAGTAAGGTCTCCGTTAGTCTGGTAGGTGGAGGACCAGGACAAACAGGAGGCTGTTAGTAGCTAATAATTCATTATAACTAGACCCTGACACAATCAAACACCAAACTCATTAGACTTGTTATGTAATTCCTACCATCTGCTTGGAGACCGCAAGACAGTCAGATCCTCCTAAGAAGTTTGTGCACAGCAATAGTGGAGGAAAGTGTTTCTAATGAGCCATGTCCAGAGAAAACAAAGAGCCTTTGATTCAACCATTTTCCTCTTTCTTTTCTGCTTTACTGCAAGGGAACATTGTGGGTTCACCACATCTGCTTCAGCTGCCAGCTGTTTCTAAAAAGGTATTAACCAAAGAAATACTCATTTATAACAAAGTTTGCAACAGTCAACCACTTACTTTCATTATCACGGGACAAATGGACTTGGGACTGAACAGGAGCTTGACAAAGCTAGAGGCTGTGGAGTAACACAAACCAGACTCACTGCCACATCCTCTGAGCTCTGCACAGGCGTGCAAGAGGTGCCTGGCTGTGCTCTGGGGGCTGCAGCCTCCAGACTGAAAGAAATACCCCACCTAGTATAAATCAGCATATACCACTGTTATAAAGTTGTTCAGAGAAACATATTATATGTCCAGAACACTCTACAAGAATGTTGAAATTACCTTTTACTGCCCATGATGGTGAGACTAAAGAACAAAAGGGGGTTTTTTTCCAGACAGTGGCTACTGAGCTGCAATGTGGAAAATGTTTTCAGTATGGAAAACCAGGAAAAAGGTTAAGTATCAAGTTTTCAGCCACCATGTAGGCAAGCACTGAAGCACCAGAACACTTGTGGTTGCTCATACCTAATGGAAAGCAGCAAAGCAGCATGCTTTGAGGAAAAGCTAAAGAGCCATCTGGGAAAAAAAATCAAAATCAAATGAGGTAATTTATGTGTGAATTACTTTAATAAGTGAAATGAGGCAGAAGAGTGCCCAGGTTTTTTTACACTGCATGAAAAAAAAAATCATTTGCTAAACAAAAAGGAAAGTTACATTTATTTAGAGAAATGCATTTTTGAAAAGTATTGTAATTTCTGGCTTGCACCTAAATCTCTCTTTGCAGGAGGCAATAAAGGGACAGTAAGGAAGATTTCTTTTATGTTTTATCTATGACTCACCAGCGGTCACCAGCGGTCACCAACAGAACAAGACACTGGGCCAAAGGACTTCTGGTCATTTTATGTTCCTGACCTTCTTCGCATTCTGCCATGGGGATTTTGGAGTGGAGGCACACAGGTTTCCAAATTTAGCTGTAGACTTCAGACTGAAATCAACTTAGAACCTATGAACTATACTGCCTTGTTTTATATTAGGATATTATTTCTGGACTGTACTGAGAAGATTTTAGATAAGCCTGAAAATTCTTAAAAAGGAATTTGTTATTTATGTAGATGGGGGCTTGAAAGACACCTTTGGTATTTGTTATTAATACACCTATGTTGAAGAACCAGTTATTTGCCAATTCCTAACAAACAAGCCCCTCAGCCCTGCCTTCTATGAAGAGTTATTTTCCAAGTCTTTAAGCAGCTCACATTTAAATAGCCTTATTTAAACACTTTTCTCATCACTTCCAAGAATAGAAGAATTAGATCAAATGTGAAGAGTTGAATTTGCTAAAATAGCAGATGAGAATACAGGCACTGCTGAAATTATGAGTCCATAAAGAAATACAAAAATTCTTTTTTTGTGTCTACCCTTGACATTTTTGTTCTATGTTTAATGTTCTAGCTGGAACTGGAAATGGGTTTTTCTTCCTGTTTAGTAAACCACTTTCCATAAGTTGCTCATTACATGCCATATTCAGCTTTTATTATTGGTCCCAAATGTTGCAAGGTAATGGGGTCCAAGAATAGCAATCCTCCACATTTTACTGGGCAGGCAACTGCATGTGAGGCACTCAATTCTCAACAATTCCTACTTAGCCTGCACTGAGCACAAGGGTGGGATGAAAAAGGTTTGAGGACTTTAATGCAGTTACAGACACTGTCCTGCCTGGAGGGTTGTGTTCATCAGGAATTCTAGGAAGGTGTGACCCTGAGATGCTTTACTTCAGATGAGAAGGCAGTTGGTTCCACCTCTGCTCAAGCAATACCCTCTGCCTAATGCAAACCTACAAGGTATTGAACTTGTGAAACTGCCACAAGATGCTACTTGGAAACCTCCAAAATCAAGTTTTAATACTCAGAGCCTCATAAAGAATTCTGTGTAACTTAATATTTGGATTTCTTTTGGCAACTTGGAATGTATTTAAAAATGCAAAGATGCAGCAAGGATTTGGCCTGCTGAGCTGACCATTTTCAGAGCTGGGTTGGTGCACTCTCCATGCTGTGTACCCAGTGTTCCTCTCCACCAAGAGGGACAGGCTGTTCAAGAGGACCTTCTTATCATAATCTCAGCATTTTGTGGAAATTCATGATCCTTCACTGTATTTTCGGGGAAGGTGATAAAATTCTGAATTCTCTTATTTGCAGAACAGGCAGAAACAAAAGACAAAAGGAGTAGCCAGAGGCTATGCAGTCAACAGCAGAGGCCGTTTTAGGACCCAGATAACTATTTATCATCTACAGTATCCAAAATAATGTATTAAATAATTTGGCAAATATTTCAGTATCAGGTCTTTATTTGGGGAAGGAACTGCGTCACTTTGTGTGATCGCAAACTCCAGGCAAACAAAGGAATATATAATAATCATATCTTTTAAAGATTAGAACCTTACACTTTAGCAATGAATCATTTCTAAAACAAAGGCAAATGAGGAAGAAGGGGGAGGTCATGAATAGATCCCTGATAGACCAAAATCTTTTCCCACAAACAAGATGCTCAGACATTGTGCAAAGATATGTACTGAAAGTTTTGTTTAATTTCTTACCCTCTAAATCTGTTCCAGCCCATTGTGGAGAACAAGGACAATTAACTTGCCTTAAGAAAAACAAGTACAGCAACTTGGCATTTATCAGTTCCAAACACTGTGAATATATGACTGTAGCAGCACTTTTCATTAGCAAGATGAAAATACTATTGCAGCTGCTGTACAGAGCTGAAGGGTGACATTCAGCATGACAGTTTCCAATACGTTTCCAAGAGAATCCTGGAGTGTGATTACCAGCAAATTCTTACCTGACAAGATAGCAAATTGCCTGTGGAGCTGCTCTATTATATCCACTGCTACCAGCGGCCGTATCTCCTGCTGCATGATTTCATCTGTGCAAGGGAAAACAGAAATCTTCAATGAGTTAATAAAGCCTCAATGACAATTTTTGCATCCTTTAAGAACCCAGCAAAATAAAGATGATACTCAAAGAGCCTGGCTGGACTATTGGTTGAAATATTATATGACTATAATGGAGAAGTTTATGATACTTACAGAGTCTCCTCTTCAGCCTGTTAACTTTAACTTTGCCTTGTGATTTCAGAGAGAGCTTTCCATAAACCAGCTCCAGTAGATTTGCCAGAGCTGGACACAGGTTTGCTCAAACTGACTGCCTGCTCCTTAACTGCTTCAGGTTCCATATTAAGTCACTACATTTGGCCTCCCACTACAGCAGCTTTTCAGTCTTTGAAACAGTGAGGTCTATTCCATGTACATGGCCCAGTTCCACCCTGAACTCTCCGATCTCTGCTGGAGGATTTAGTGTAATCAGCCAATCCAGAACAGTTTCCTTTCCTGATGCTTTTTCCGCTACAAGCAAATACAGAGCAAAAGGAGGAAATAAGGGGCTGTGAGACTTTCTTCTCATGAAAACAAAGCCTGTTATATTGAAGTAAACACTGAAAAGTTAAAAAGTAACTTGGCAAGTAGCTGGGGAAAAATGACCACAACTTTTGTGTGTGATCTGTCGTGTGGCAAGCAACTATAATCTCACATTGAGCTAATTTGATCTCTTTCTGTAACAGGTGCACACAGTTGTTCTCCCTACTCTTTACACCCTTCTAGAGCAGCAACATTACTAGGAGATATCTGCCAACTCAACTGGCAGGAACACCGTCCATGTTATAATAACATTTATTGTAATTACTCCTTTAGGCACTGTACAGAAGAACAACCAGCCCTGGTTCAGTACAGCTCACCTCTCAGAGCCCAGAGAACGGGTGCAAGGAAGGAATCCGGGTCCAGAGAGACCTGAGGGAGGGCAGGCAGTTGCCCTCTTTAAGCATCAAGATCTTCACTGATGTGAATACAATACAGGCACTGAAATACTCTGATGCACCTGGTTTTAAACCAATTTTCCAGAAACAGAGAGGGAGGTCAGAGTGGTTAGAGATTAGCTTCTTTCTCCTGCATCCTAGTCTACTGCCCAAAATACCATCTCTGTCTTGCTTTCAGACACTCTGATCCTTTCCAGAACTAGGAATTCTAGGTTTTAAATGATACAACGTCATTTGGAAAGACGAAAAAGAAATTTTCTGGGAAAAGAAATTGTAGCAGAAGAAACTAGCAGGAGACTGAGAAAATCTGAGAAAACAAGGGAAGGTGCCTCACAAGCCCAAACAGCAAATAGATCAGGTGGCTAGGAAATGTCAGCAGCTGTAGCCAAGGGCACGCAAGGTCCCATTTGCCCATTTGTATCTTCTTCTAGGACAGTGATTAAAGGTAGTTACTCTCCAACACGGATGAATTTGTAACAACATCACAGAATTTGCAGTAGCAGTCCCAGACCTTGGAAACATGATTGCCTGAGGCTGCTGGAGGAAATTTTTAATCTTTGACTAGAAGAAAAGCTTGAAAAAAAAATCTTGTAAGCAAACCGAAAGACACAGGTCTGGGTTTGTTTCAAAGTCATTATATTTGCCTAGCATCAGTGAGCATTAATCCATTTATATCTTCCACTAGCTTTATCCCAGGAAGCTCTGAAGCCTCTCTGGTCTGTACTGCAAGCCACAAGCCAGCAGGAAGTGGTGCTCACCCTCCAGGAGAGAAGCGATGTACCATTTTTCTTTGGGACAGATATTCAGCTGAGAAAACCCTGCTTTAGGGGTTTAGGGCTGATATTGAGCTGATAGTTGCAGTTTCATAGACTACTTCAGAAAAAGTTATTGATGATAGGCACATTTTAACACTACATGGGGACCCAGAGGTCAATGGGAAGGTTTTAGAAAGCTGAAAAGCTGCAGGAGCTTAACAACTATCTTGTTTCTTTGCACCTTGCTAATATCTACAGACAAGATTGGACAAGCCCTGGTCATTTCAGAGCAATCCTGTCCTCTAATAAAGTCTGTATAGCCATGCAACTCAAGATCATATCAAAACATACACCAGCCAAGTGTCTGCAACACATTTATTTTGGGAAAGTTGACTCAGACGTTTCCCACCTTCTGTGTGATTGCTCTTGTGGTCTTCACCTTTTTTTTTTTTTTTTAATTGAAGAGGTAGTTACCCATAGCCTTTAAAATTTAAAAAAGAAAAAAGCTTAATTGATCAGTGTTGCATGAAAAAACACCAATCCCCCACAGAGGTCACCAAAGCTGAACATTTATACATACCATACAGTTCTTCATTACTTGAACTCATTGAATTTGCCAGAACAATTTAAATGTGAATAAGGAGTGACAAAAGAGGAAAAAATTAAAGAGAAACAACTCAGTTCATCTACTCTTGGTTCTCCTCTTAAACTGCTATAAATTCAATTCCAGGCAGAGGCCAGTTTCAATGCGGAAGAATTAGGCCTTACAGTTTTGCTTCCCAAGGTTTCCTGCCAAGGGGGAGAAAAAGAAAAGCAATTACTACAGCCATCTGTCTGGCACAGCTTCTCCTCCTTCCCAGCTCTCTAGGGAGGCTAGCTGCAACTGTGCTATCTAATCTTCAAGGGGAAAGCCATTCAGTTATGCTTCATAATTCCTCATTCAAAAATGAAACAAGCTTGGGCTTCCCCACACACAGACCTGCTTATTTTACGTCGTACCCAGCTGTATGTGCTCCCACAGCAGGTCTGGGGGAGCTACACCAACAGCAGATGATTAAACGCAACAAAGAATATCCTCTCGTTCTTTCTTCTCTGAGCAGAAACAAACTAGTTTACATGCTAATGGCAAGTAATCGTTTCCAACAGCGTTGGAAACATGAGCTGCTGGAGTGAAGCACAGGACTGCCCCGAGCAGATTGACACAGCAGTGCCTGTTGCTCCATCAAGGACAACTAAAGGCCACTAACCACAACAGGACACTGGGGTTTCTTTGTTTTCTAGTGACTGAATTCTACAACTGCCTGGCCTTCTGCTGCAGGAGGGAATGGCTTCAATCCTCCATCTGAAGTCAGTAATCTTGGAATAATAGGTTACAAATTTCCAGAGCAAAGTTCATCTCTTCTTAGTAACAGCCTAATATGTAATTCACAGGGAAAGAAGACAGCTGGGAGTGAAAGAAAATCTTTTCTAGAATAGCCTACTTGTATTTTGTGCAAGCTCCGCCAAAAAAAAATGCTCAGAGCTCTCATAATTGTGGGTTTGGAGAAAAATCAGATTGCTGATGTGATGGAAAAGGGTTAAGCATGAGGCCAGATATTTCATTTTAAAAACATGAAAGGACACCTCATGTTATGTATTCTTATGCTTCATAAAAAGTACCAAAAGGCAACACACAAATCCAGAGTCTGAAAGTTGCAGAGTTCCTACAGTTCAGATGTTCTCTCAGGTCCTGTGTCTCCTTTGCTTGCCAAGAACAACAGTTAGCTAAGTCTAGCAGAGCTAAGTTAGATTTCAAGAATTAAACTCACTAAGGAAACAAATTTGCATGTTTCACTGATAAGGTTTAAGCAGGCTAAAGGATTTGAAAATACCCTGTCCCACCAGAATTCCCAGTACAAACCCTTAAGCAAAATATTTCCCTTCCTGAAGGTCATAAAGAACTTCAAGGTTATTACATCAGAGAAACAAGCTTTTGGTTTGGATTCCCTTATTTTATTTCTATTTATTTGTCTTTCTCACCATTTGTACCCCTTGTTTAGTTTCTGAAAAGCTTTGTTTATTCTCTCAGCCCAGACAGACAAACAGCAAGGTCAGTTACAGACAAAAGCTGCTGTGCTACATTTTGCTCTAAAGAGGAACTAAAATTCCAACTACAAACAGAAAGGAAATCCCATCCTTTCTCTTATCCTGCACATTCCCACCACCTCTTTTTTTGCTAGCCCACATTGAATCAACTGAAAACTAAGCCAGGAATAAAGTTATTGTAAATAAGGTGAAGCAATTCTTTCTTTAGTGAATTGCTTCTGCTCTGGGTTAGTTCTCTGCAAAGCTGCTTGAAGGGTACAAGTGCTGATAATGCACAGAAGGGTTTTGGGGTGGGACAAAGCCAGGACTACCCCTTCCAGGAGAGAATCAGACTTAGATCAGCTTAGAGCAAAAGCCAAAGTGAAGCATAAGTGACTGATGGAATCTTTTCTCCCAGATCAATTTTTCACCAAGCACAACTGTAAACCTACAAAGAGGATTTGTTTAAATGCAATTTCTCTTCTCATTAATATCAAGGTTTGCTAGCTGACTTCCAAAGACTGAAGATTCTTCTAACATATTTAAGTAACTCTTGTTCATGTTGAGAGGTATCCCTTTAAGTCAGTGGGTTTTTCATTCACCCATTTCATTCACCCAACTTTGTACACTAATGCAGTAGAAACCCGGACAAGCAAGGTTAAAAGCAAGACTCTGTCTTGAGGGATGCACTGCCAATATGTTCCAATCCCTTGAGAAAGGGACAGATCCCTAGATCCATGCCATGGAGTAGAAGGAATTGCCTTGCAAGCTTTTCCAAACAATTTCCATGGAAGAGGGAAAGGTTAGAAAGAGCTCAAAAACCTGTGAGTTTTAGTGTCTACCTGGACAGAAGCTGAACTGGTGCCTGATGTGATTTTCTATCACAAGGCAGATTTGCTCTGAAGTTTTCTCCTTTCATTACACTAAGTCATGATCAAATTTCCAAGGCATTCTGTGCAGCTTCATGATGGATGTACAGCTCTACCTGAGCTTGGCTCTGCAGGCACATTAAACATTTCTGCTGGTTTTAAGTCTTTCAGGGAAGATTACGCAAATTACTTTTGATCACTGCATTTTTCAATTAATCTCATTTACTAAATTTGATGCTCATTTTAACATAAAATTACAAGAGTGCAGAGGTCACAGATTGAAAAGATCTGTTTAAAGACTGTGTTTTCCTGTGCTCCAGGAGTGGTTACAGAGTTAAATGAGTTGTTTTTATAGGCAGGCATGGTACATATTAGGAGTCTACTGCGGTTGGCTTGGAAGGGGAAGAAAGGAGAGCTGTTTATATCAAAGAACTGAAATCCTGCCCTCCCAACTGGAAATCTCCTCACTTTCAATTTCTTGAGTAGGTCTGGTGGTCCACTGTGGTAGGCAAGAAGAAAAAACACAGAAAAGATGCAAAGCCACGAACATATACCTAGTCTTGAAGCTTACTGTGAAAGCTGCAAGAGAGGCTCAAAGCAGTCGTTGGAAGCAACCTCCAAAGGAGACATTTGAACACTGTCCAAGCAAGAAGGTAAGGGCTACAGACAGGCCAAGCATCAAGGCAGCAGGGACGCTGTGGAAAATTATAATTCCCAGTTATCTGCAGGTTCAACATTGCTTCAACATAAGAGTGACACTTCCAGCTTACCCTCAAGACCACACCAGCCACTAACAAGTCGCAAGGACTTTCTGAAGACGTGCTTGCAGTGACTTTCAAGTCACGAGGCGTCCAGTCTGCTCCTTCTTTGCATTGGAAATGCAACTGACCCACAGTTACTTCGTATGCATACCTGAACTGCCCCGAGGCTGTAGATCCAGCCTTCCCGGTGGTTGCTAAGTCAGCAGACCGCTCAAGCATGTGCATAAGGCAAAGTTAAGTCTATTTGCAGCTGCACTGAAGCGAGAGGAAATGCTTGGAGTCCTGTTTCATTAAACCTTTAAATATAGATTAATCTAAAATTATAGCAGAAGGCCAGAAAGTTCATGAAATGACAGGAAATCTGAGCCTGGGGAACCCCAACACTCAGAAGTAGTGAAGTTGACAGTTCTCAATCAGGCCTATTCATAGTTTAAAAATCAATTATTCACTTCTGTGTCAAATTGGCAAGCAGGCTGTTACCAGTCCAGGCAGGATGTGTCCCTGCTACTACTTTATGCAGTGCTGCTACTGCTGACATGCACCCTCTAGGCTTTGTGTCAGCTTTCTAAGCCAATGTCAAAATATTTTGGTATACACCTCCTTGGATGAAGAAATAGATTTTTCTCCTTTTTCCATTTAACCACTTCAAAAACAATCTTTGGATATTCTTGTTTGACTGGGATTTTTTTGTTTGCTTTTTAAAAAGTTGTCTTAAAATTGAGTGGCAAATAAAGAAATTAAACTATTTCTTCTACATAGTTAAACTGTAATTTTGATTTACTATTGGTATGTTCTGCAAAAATACATTGGTGTGGACAAATTTATATTTTTAGTCACACTTCAAGGATTTCAATGACTACTTACTGTCAAAATGCACCATACACCTTTACACATCTAAGAATCCTTAATTAATAATCTCCTTAAAAGCTTAATTTTACAAACTAATATAAAATTCGCAAAGCATTCTCCACTGTTCAGTTCAGATGAGTTCACATCCCAGCCTATTATGAAGATATTTCTTACAATATTTCTATAAAATCATAACAAAATAGATAAGAAATTATTAACAAATCTTCACTATACATTATGAACTATCCATAATCAGCAAATATGTAGAGAAACACACCATTCCACATCAGCAAATATGCTCAGCAAACTTTTTTTTTTTTTTTTGGTACAGATGTTGCTTGATTTCACAGAACACACGCAGGGAATGTGATGAGGGGATGCTACATGCCACTATCAACAAAACTGAAAGTTCCCTAATAAAAGGCATTAAAAGCCAAGGTCTAATCTCAGCATTCAAGAAATTAATCGAGATTTATAGCAGCATGGGTCAGCCTCTTGCCTAGTTCCTCAGTAGTAAGAATTTCTTGATAGTTTCTGATTTTTACCAGAGAAAAGTTAATTCATCTTCTTCCCAAAATCACAACAATGCTGGATTGCTAGAACACAAATTACTGCTCAGAGAATAAAACAAAAGAATGTTTTCACAATGCCATGTTAAAAACCATCACGAATAACAAAACCCACATGTGGCAAACTGCAATGCTAAAATACACTCACTACAATGCCTGGACACTGAGCTAATCAAGGGATACAGCAGATTGTCCAGGAGACTTCATTCCTTTCTCCCAGAGCTTGCCAGCAGACAGTTTCATAGCTGAAATAGTATCTTAGAAAAATTCTAGCCACTGGCTCTGCTCTGAACTATTGCATCCAGCAAAGTCATTTCAGAGCCTATTCACATAATTTCGGAGCTCAGAAGCTGAAGGATTGGTTGCTTGCTCACTGCCAAAGACAGGCCAGTTATCTCAAAAATATTTCCCTGGTTACTGTCATTGGAGACAAATAGTGAGCCATAGCAGCCACCACTGCTGCCAGCAGCACTCTGAGGATCTCTGTAACGGGACAAATACTGCTCACAGCCGACCTCTTTGTCCAACAGAGCTCCCAGCCACCCTCCTGCAGCTTTCTCCAAGCTGTCACCACCAGCTCAGCTGAGATGCCCATTAGAAAAAGCAACAGAAAGACACTTCAGAGAGCAATGCCTCCCCTTCAGACTCACAAGCATCTGCCCTCCCTTGTGAGGCAGGCTGGCTTCTCGGCAGTCCCGCTGTGGCAATGAGTTCATCTGAGGCAGAGGGGAGGGATGGAGAGAGGCAGCCCTCCGTGGAAGCAATCCTGGATCCGACCAACAGTGCACCGAAGAGCTGACACTCTCCTGGAGGAGACTGAACAAATTGCTTAGTAACAGCTCCAAGGCAAACCACAGCAGAGACCTCTGACTCGCACCATGCCCAGGCTTTAACCCTCCCCAAGGTACAGCAGCTTCTTCCTGCCTGGACAGCTTTCTACTCGGGCCCTTGG
The DNA here is from genome assembly GCA_013400975.1 of Atrichornis clamosus. Lineage (NCBI taxonomy): Eukaryota > Metazoa > Chordata > Aves > Passeriformes > Menuridae > Atrichornis > Atrichornis clamosus. The sequence goes on along the minus strand of WBMZ01000555.1, from coordinate 191,399 downwards.
ACACTTTGGAGGTATTCACAGCTCAGCACAAACAATGAAGGTACAGCCCAACAAGCAACCAAACACATTCACTTGCTCAGACTAAGGCATGGAAAGGGCTTTCATTAAAATAACTTCAAATAGTAGAGTATTCAGGGCCAAGGGAAACCAGCAGTGCTGCTGTGAATAGCTGTCTTGGAGTACTATCCCGAAGGCACACCCACACACCAGAACATAGCATTGTTATTTAAAGATAGAGGAGAAGACTGCATAAAACCTATGAATTTGGTTGGAAACATGACCTCAGGTCTTGAACAGGGGAGTAATCACTCTTACATACTTAGTTCAACGAATACTTCAGGACACAACTTTTCAGTGCACGAAGGGAATACATATGTGGCATGCTGAAGGTAACATCACACCTATAGCAGTCTGAAGCTGTACTGGGTCACCACTTTAACATTAGGTTCATTGATAAAATTGTCCCTTTACTGTCACAACCCTCAGCAGATCAGTAGCTTTAGATACAAGCTACTCTTTAACCAGGGTACAGGGTCCCCTAGGTCCCCTAGCTGTCCTCTAGGATGTGTGATGCAGTGGTAACATCTTGTTTATTCTGTATGTACTGCCATCAGTCAGGCTCAAAAAAGACAAGTGTCATTCATTTTATAGATAGAGAAATTGAGGCACAGGGAGAAGAATCAAGGTCACCAGTCAACCTCAGTTTCCCCAGCTATAACTTGAGGAGCAAACCAAAGATCTCAGGCTACTGGGGTGAATCTTTCTTGAGGATAATACACCCCGTGTTTCCATCCTTCTCCCATCAGCCAACCAACACAAATTATGACAATGCTTATAGTATAGCATGAGGAAACGACAGGATTTTCTATATAGTTACAGATAAATGTCAAATCAAATCAGAGCATCACCATGCTAGGTACAAGATATGCACGAGAGCTTAAGACACCTGTAGCATTACAGACACATGCTACTTAGAGGATGAAGGTAGATTAGGAGAGTGGCAAAATGCATAGTATGATTTTACATTGCACTTCCTTTCCCCAGCCTCTCCTACACTGCCTGTCAACAAGTGAATTGACCAGCTGTAGCAAGTGTGTAATGTCACTCTCCGCTGCCGTAGCAGTATAAATGTCCACGTGTAACCAATTTACAAAATCTGTCTCCCATTCCAGACATGTTTTGGTCTCATGAGGGAGACTCCCCTCCGGCTCTGCTTGTGCAGAGCGAACAGACCGCAGTAAAGTACCCACCGAGCCCAGGTCTGCTCCGGGGGGAGCCCAAACAGCAGCAGACTGTGCACAGCGGGGTCCCCTGCCAGGTCTGGGGTAGCGCACTGCCCTCTCCCGGCACCATCCATCACATTCCTGCCGGGACTCGGCCTTCGTGGGAGCAAAGCGTTATGGGCAAGTGTCACATCTAAGTGGCTGATAAACGTGCCAGATGATTACAGTCTAAAAATCACTTTAACTCTCTGTGTAGAGATGCTGCAGAAGTAGCAGATCCAGCTGTGGAGCTAGAAGATTAAATGCTACTCTGCAAGTGAATCTGAATTACTTATGTGGATTCTGGAGATAAGGAGAGGAATTAACTCACCATAGAAGAGGAACCAAAAAAATTCCTCTCAGTCCAGTACATTAGGCAGTACTTAAGTCTCATAAGCTAAATTTACACATCAGACATTTTTAAATTTGAGTAATTAACACAGGTAATTTCAGTATGCATCTGAAAAATGTCTTTGCCAAGCTGAAAAGGCTTAGTTGTGCCTCTCTCAGTAGAACAGTATTTTGTACTATCTAAATATTGTCCCACCAGCATATAGCATACAGAATAGAGTAACAGGGATGTTTCAGTTTTTGTTACTGGTAAGCAACTGCACTACACATTTAAGTTGACTTGAAAATATATAATATTGAAGGACCTAATCCTCTGTGGCTACAATACACCCCAGTTTCATTGAAATAACTTGTACCATATGAGCATCTTACCCCACATGTTCATGTGTTCATACCTGTGAGTGTGGGCCTCCAAAGGCATGACAAGGAATGGCTCATAACCAAGTGCCTCTAACTCAGACATCATCTTCCCAGATTCTTTCACTGCAGGACAGACCAGAGAGGACCCCTAGGTTCATTGTGTTTGACTTGTTGAACACACAAGATGTTCATGGAAATTGGATTAAACCAGCATTTTAGAAAGCTCTTAACTCTTATGTTAAATACTTCAGGCAACTGCAAATCCACTGTTTCTGCTAGAGCTGGTCTAACACGAAGACCCTGGCTTGTGTTTCAAAGCTCACACTTTAATTTACAGCCCGTTGATTTTTATTGTGGGTTTGACTTGAAAAATTAGGTTCCCCCTAGTTGTATCCATTCCTGACAGATCTCACTTCTTGAGTCGAGTGGTAAAGTCAAGGGAAATGGAACAGAGTACCCCCTCCCTTTACCTCTTCCCATCTCACCTCAGCTTTTCCCAATGTTAGTAGACAATTACCTTGCTAATTAACAGTATCGCAATTTTAAAACCAGGTCTTCACTCCTGTAGACCTCCTCAGAGGTGCCCCCAGCACTACATTGTCTCAAGGCAGTGACTCATGAGTTTAGATAAATAGCCTAAATTGAGCAATCCCCAGTTTAATGACTCACAGGAACAGGTTCTGAATATGAGTAAGGCATTCACTCTGTGAAGAACAAACATGATCAGATATTCCAGTTTAGGAAAGGATGGAAAAAAATGTTTGGTCAGTAATTGTCTGTTGTAAAAGCCTGGAGGATATTTTTTCCCCTTAAAAACGGGATTAATTAATAGGATCAGAAACTTGCGCAACAAGACACTTGGCATAGTCCAAATTCACATACAGCTGGGCTGCTGCAACCAAGCTTTATGTGTCATTCTTTTATACTCGAGCATGAGTATTTCTACTAGATAATGTGGAGGGGGTGACGAAGGAAAGCCCGTCTTAGAAACCTCACTGGCAGGCTAATTCACAGCAAGATTCAGGTAATAAAGCAGCCACACAATTTTTATAAAAGATCAATACATTAGCACAGCAGAATTGGGTCTTTAAGTGGGGCTTGAAGCAGCAGAACTGGATGAAATTGGAGAATAAGTTCCATGGGCATAACTGGGGTGAGAGCTCTGCACAGGCGCTCTCCAATCTCCCTGTATATTCAGCACCATTTTCTCCTGAAATCTTCCCCCCAGACAGTTTACACTACAATTTAGGTAATAAAAAAAAAGCAAACTGTGCTATTATATTGTGGTAATAAGTCCCTCAAGTTAACAAAACATTGCCAATTACAGCAATCTCTCTATCCATGTTTAATGCTTTTCCATTTCACTGAGTTGTTTCTTGTTCTGGTATCATGGGAGAAAGGGAAAAACATAAATACCCAGAAGGCCTCTGCTATAACTTGCCCTCTGAGAATTGGTTCTCTTGATCTTTTCAGTACTACATCTCTCTCAAAATTCTTTTAAATAGAAATCAAGCTGTGCCTTCTCTATCTCCCTCATAATTCTCTGGACTTTTCTGATTAGGTAAAGAGGGCTTTAGTATTTCTCAACCACAGCAGAGCACACTGCATATCAATGGGAGCAGGTGAAAAGAAACACAAGCATCTAAGAGAATGATCTTTTCTTAGAACGTCTGTGGTAAATAGAATATTTTATTTCAGCTATTTTATGTGCAGTGAGAACCAGCTGAAAAAAAATTATCCTAGGTCCCCTAGGTAGCATTTTATATTAAAGAGGAGAAATACTGAATGCAAATACAACAAGAAGAATTTTGAGCAGTGCATGAGGAAGCACAGTGATTGAGTCTCAAGGGATTTAGAAATACCTTCCACTTACACTGCAGATTCTGGTTTTCACACAAAATAGTCACTTTCTCCAGTAACCAGCACCTTTGTGTAAAGCTCAGTCGTGTGGCAAAGGAAAGCATTCCTCATTTATTTTACTACTAAAGGTGGAGAAGCTCCAAAAAGTCCAAGAAATTTCAGCCCCAATTCATTTCAGATGGGATTTCCTTTTAGAGACAGCACCATAACTCCTTACAAGCTCCCATGATTTCTGGACAGACAAAACTGCAGAATACCTCTGTCCTACAGAGGACAAAAGCAGAAACACTGATAGCACAACAGATAGCTCCCCATCTCACCGGCAAGGAGACTCTTGCCTGGTTTTACAGTAACAGTAAAATCCTAAATAGCCTCAGTAATGAACTGCATACTCCTTAGTGTTTGCAGATTCACTATCCTGATTTATGCAACCACCAGCCTTAAGCACAGATGAAAAACACACATTTATTCCCTTAAAAATACATACTCTGCTTGCAGCCTCAAGCTCCACATCATGCAGAGACATAGTCATAGCCAGCACAGGATCATTCATCCATGTAAAGCCCCCATAGGTGTGTGATTCCATTGGAGGACTTGGGCATCACAAGGCTGGTTAATTAGGAGCATCTGGGGACAAAGGGGCCAGTTTAGCAGGAGGTGCCCTCAAGCATTAAAGATGTTCATCAGCAGCTGGGTGACATTAATAGTCATGTCAGTGCTGAAAAGGCACGAGCCAGTGTCCAAGAATGATGTCTTTCATGACAAGGGGCTACGTTTTGCTTTCAGCTTCAGTATCTCTTTCATGAGGAACTGAGAGCACTCCAAAGAGGATCAGCCATGAATTGGAGTCCCTGTCACATCTCTTGACTGGCTTTCTGGGGGCTCCTTCCCTTTGGTTATCACAGCTGTGCTACAACTAGCACCTTGGAGCTGCAGCTCCCAGAGAGTCTCAAGGTCACATACTGGTACCCAAAATAGCACCATTTGCACACCAGACCCCAGAGGGCCCTTCAGCACCCAAAGGCAGCTCATACAGCCTGTTGCAGGGATCCCTGGAGCTCTGAGCAGGCATCACGTGGCCATACGGAAACTGCCCTTCAGCTGTCCCCTCACAGCAGCACTTTCTTTTTGTAAGGGTTCACTATTTTCATTTCTTTACCTGAACAGGAGCCTACAACCACACTTCTAACCACTCATCAGAACAAATCACATTGATTCAAAGAAAGCCTTGAAACTAGCATGATCCAAGAGCTGGAATAGCTTGGCACAACACTGCTTGCTGTGGGGTACTGCTGATGAAAGACAGGTAACCTGCAAGCCATTGCAACCACGTGGCCTCTATTTCTGTTGTTGCCTTCCATCTCTTCTCATTATGATATTTAATGCACAAGATAAAATTGCCACAGCCTATTCACAGGGCTCCACAGATGTGGTCTGTATGTGAAAAATGCTTCATACTTTGGAGTGCTTGAAGCACTGAGCAAGCATCTGCCGATTAGCCCTCAGCAACACTTCAGATGGATCTTTACATTGCAGAAAGGGTACCCCACTAAGTGATGGTAAGTCAGAACATGCCACAGGGATCTTGTATTGCCACTGTGTTCAGAGAAAGCCAGCCTGAGAAGAAGGCACACATCCCTAAAGTTTGTCAATGAGTCTTTGCTAGTAAGACGAGCAAGACGGGGCAAGCAGAATTCAAGTTCTCTGGGAATGATCATCTTTCTTTGTGTTTATGTAGCACAGACTACAAAGGGAAACAGGTCTAGTCATCAAAGTAGTCATATGAAGTAGTCATAACTGCATCATCAGGATCCACTTTTTATGGAGGCAGGTAATTCCCATTCCTACTTTACAGGTAAGAAAAGACAGGCCAAAAAAACCCCAAAGATGAGCACAGAGTCAGAGTCAGTTCAGCGCAGGAGAAAAGAACCCAGGCAGTGTTGTTGCTATGAATTCCTGTGCCACCTTGCCAGATCCTTAGCCCCCTTCAAATATTGTCACCACACACAGAGTTGCCCCAGAGTGTTCTCAGAGCTGCAGCTCATGGCCTGCAGCTGAAGGCACCTTGTCCCCAGCAATAACCAAACTTCTACCCCTCTGGCAGCTTCACTGGTAGAATTTAATACTCAAGCAGCGAAGATGTTTTCTGCCTCACAAAATGACAACAGGCTCAGGTTGATTTGACATGCTATCTGTTCTCTAGCAAAAAATGATTTTCCAAGGGATTTCTGCCCATAATACTATGCCAGGTATTCTCTCAACATGAGAGGCAGGGAAAGTGTTTCCCTGGGAACAGTAACCATGGCAAAGCTTTTAACTGTCTCTTCTCCTCACTACCTACAGGAAGAAAAAGAACAGCAGATGCCTAAGCTCTGCCTCTAACAGGTCCATGGGCCCACAAAGCCGTAAGCAACCTGATCAAACATTCAGGAAGGAACTTCAATGAATTCCACTGTCTTTTACTCAGATACCAGACATTTCTGCCATGCTGTGCTGAACTCAGAATGCCTCAGTACAAAGAGTGCAACTGGAAACATCAGTGTTACTGAAAGGTCAGCCAAATACAACAATGCATAGGTAGGCACTGAGCCCAAAGATCAGCATGGATGGATCACCCACAGAAGCAGAGGTACAATGGACTGGCTTTGCAGTTTTCAAACCCTGACATTGTGCGTTAGAGCCCTATTAAAGAAAGCATCTGCAAACCCCAGTTTGTAAGCAGTAGCTGCCGGCCGATGTCCTGCTTCTGGTCCACCTCTTTTTCTGCAGAATATTCTCGATTTACGAGATTGAATGCAATTCTTTTTGCTGAAGAGCTAATTAAATCATAATAAACAATTCAACTTCAAAGTACAATCATATTGCTTGCTTTTGGGGATTTTTTCATCATATACTAGTGAACATGTTATAAATTTTGGGATTTGAGGTTTACTAAGTATTTATTCAAGTTAATAGAGCAAAGGAAAGGGGCTCTTTGAAAAAATCTTTCTCTCAATGACACAGAGAAAAAGTGTTCTATGATTCAGCAGTCTTGATATGTGACTAGACAGTAAACAGCCTAGATTTCAACTACCATCAGTCCACTTCAGAGTTAATATGCAGTTAGCAGAAATTGCCAGGACACCAGTATCGTATACTAGCAAACCCACTGAGAGTGGAATACTGCTCTATACCCAGGCTGACTCATATAGAGTACAAGAAGCTCCATAATGCAACTTTTACAGTTAAACCAGAATCTTTTCAGAGAAAGATATTGACTTTCTACATTGTAATTTAGGAGCACAGGATGACAGGCTCAACTGGGTCATGAAACCCACTGCTCCAACTCTTTCCTTTTAAAAAACTGTTTTCCATGCACAGCAAATACCTGCTCCTGACATATACAGAAAACTCTCTAACACTCAAGTGAAATAAATATTTATTCAGAATGAGTCTAACATTCATTTTAACCTCCTTGATATCAAATCACTGCAAACATCCCAGAAATATACAGTCATGTAAAATGCTGCAGTCACACCTGAGTTAATATCTAAATCCAGTCAGTTGCCTTTATTTATCACTGACTTCTCAGAGAAAGCATTAAGAATGTAATCTCTTTTTGCAAATTGCCTGGGGATGCAGTGCAGTTACCACCAAGAGAAGATATTATTTTGTTTAAAGATGCTGCACATACCTTTCTTTGCCATGCGCTCCAGTCTAATGCATCCTCCTATAAAATCATGATAAGATTTCATTTCTCCTTCTGTTATCCGGACAGCAGTGAAAGGCAGATTCCTGGGTACCTGTTGTCCACATTTTCGACACCGAGAAGCCATTGCCACAGCTGAGGAGACTCTTGTCAGGAATCTTCTCTCTGTTTGCTGGAATCCAGCCTGATTCTTCAGCCGTCAGTCCAGGCTGGTGACTTTATCCGACTTAGTTCATTCAAGGTCACCCTCACCAGCAGGATGTTCACCATTGCAATTGGCTAAGACTTTTATAGGCTTACTGACTGTGTTTGTTTCTCCCTCCTTGCTTTCAATATCAGTTTACTTTAATCTCTCATTCAGAATGAAAGCTGTGAACCTCAGCACAGCCCATGCCCTGAATGGCTTCCTTATCATTAATTTAAAGCTGTCTTATAGGCAACAATGAAGAGAGAAGATCCCAGAAGCACATTACAAGATCACAGAATGACTCTTAAGGAGCATGTCAGATATGTTCACAAAGAATTTTTCTTTGAGAAAAGGTTTTTCTTCATGATTTTTGACCTCTTTCAGGCTCACAATTTTATGATTCTTCATCTCTGAGAATGGATTTTTTTACTTCTGCATTTCAGCTTGGATGGTACAAGGAGACTGCTCTGCAGAGCTGCTCAACCAATTACTCATACGTCTGGCAGTGGCACCGGGAGGCTGCAACTGTACAGAAAAGCCCTCTGCTGCTGTGAACAGTCCCTGCTCATAAGATCTGATAATCTAAATGAACAGAGTAGCAAATGGAGGACAAGGGAAATATTGCTGGCAGACATGCTCTGCTAGCTGTGCAACCCCCCAAACAATTAAAAAAAAAAAAAAGTTGGATCCATCAGCTAGACACCAAAATGAGATACTGGAAATATACATTTAGAAATCCCTTCTTGAAGGGGCTGAATATTTAAGTCGACTTTTTTTCCCTTTTAAGAATTACTATAATACAAATCACTGGTCAGAGAGCCTTATGAAGAAACTAGTGCTTGGGGAACTGAGTGCAAGGAGCACTCAATCCTGGTACAGTGCACTAAAAAGGAGCCTTCCCAGGGATTGAGAGGGGACTGCACAGGAGATGCATCACAGGCACAAGGCCAGCACTGGTGACAGTGCAAAGAATACAATGAGAACCCAATGAATCAGGGCTGAGCTGCCACCCAGAGCTCAACTGCAGCGACCTGAGCACAGAAGGAGTTTCCTGCAAGGATCTTACACACAGACTGAGAACCTTTGCTTTCCTCTGCCTCAAGAACTAACACCTGTTGGCACATTACACAGTGCCAGAACAACATCCAGTGTTGTTGAGCTCATGGCCTGCTCAGATCACAGCTGATCGCTATACATGGAATGGGAAAGGAAAAGGCTAATTATCAGGGAATGACCTAGAGGGGACAAAGGTGTTAAGGAGAAAAAAAGCCTTATATGGTGCTATTACTAAAATGAATAACTGGCTGGAGTGCATTGAATGCCTGCCAGCTGAAATGTACAGAAGTCAACTCACCCCTTCTTCTTTCCCATTCCACAAACTTGCAGCTACTCCCCTGCCAGCTCTGCTGCCTCAGCCACACAGGGAGAGCTGTTGAAGCTTCCTAATCCAGCACACACAAACTGGCCATGTAGTGGAACAGCTACCACACTTGAGAATTGAGTCTCAGGACCTCTGTTTCGATGAAATGAAGCTATAAAGGACATTTCCACACTTAAGGTAAAAGATTTGTACTACCCTCACCCCCAAATTTGCTATGTGGCATGAAGTTGCTCACTCTCCTGCTCTTTGCCTTCGCCAAAAGCCTGCCTGCAAAGTGAGGACAGTGATGTACTGAGCTGTTGAATAACCTGATTCATTAGCATTTGTAAAATATTTATTAGAGCTTCCATAGAGAAATCCCCAGGGGATGACAATATTTTACAGATAGGGAGAGCAGTGGCACATAAGACAGAATTAATTTGTAGAAAACTGTCATCATGAGATGAGAAAACCAGAAACACAACCCTGCAGTTTTATCTTTAAATATTTCTTCCCTCTTTTCTTTCATTACAGCGGTTCAAGGTGTTTTCCTTACACAGGCAAACATGATATTCCTTGGAAAATAAACTTTTCTGACAATATATTCGTGTCTGACATACACAGAAGAATTGCATTTCAACCTTGTACACAGATAGATAAACAATGGAGAATCCAGCATTTGTGGCAGTACATTTGTCTGCCACCCTCCCTTGTGTATGCTGTTCCCCACTGGTATCCACATAGCTTAGCAATAGGAGGATCTGTGACGTGCTCTCTCCCAGGTGGGAGACTTGATGCTGGAAGTGGGATGAAAGAAGTAATCTGCCATAGGTGGGAGCTTTGGAAGCACAGGTAGACACACATCACCCAACAGTTAAATTATCTAAAATAATTTCCAAGTCTTTCCCTAGGAAACCTTGATCCATAACAATGCTAAATAGAAACCTTTGGTGCCTGGGGTACCACTGCCATCACCCAGGTCCAGACACAAAAATAAGATGACTGCAGGTGCTACACATTTAACAACAAGGCACATAAGGGTTACCTCAGGGACTGAGTGCTGTGCTGCAAGGTCTGGGATGGATTGACAAAAGGATCTGTTTAGTTTCCAGTTAAGATTTATTGCATTCCCATTTCACAAGCTGGGCTAGCTTCTCCTGACACGTGTGGAAAACTTCTGACACAGAAGCACTGAGACCTGCCCTGTTTACTACCACACAAATGACCTCTTCTGTCCTGTTCTGGCTGTATCTGCACAGGAGCTGCAGCAAGGGCTGGCTTGCAGGAATGTTCTTACATGATACGTTACCAAACACACACTCAGTGTGGATGTCTGAGAATTCACCATTTTATTCCATTAGCTAAAAGGTATCAGTCTGAAAGCAAATTACTGCTCTTTGCATGCAGAAGGTTATTGTGCAGGAGCAGGTACAGAAAATGGTAGGAATGCTTCTTTGGGTCTTCTCCATAATAATGCAGAATGCAAGGGCATTACTTCCCTGCTGCTCCAGATAACCATAGCAAAATGTTTGGAAAAGCTAAGGAAGAGGACATTTTCTGCTCATGAATTACCAGCATTGCCTAACACCATCATCTGGGTTGGTCTGTCAACAAATAAGCAAGCAAATAAATGTAAGACAGTGTCATCAGAAATTTTAAAAACCCAAAACCCACAAAAATAAAGAAACAAAATAGAACACCCCACAAACCATGATCCAGATATCCTCAGATGCCATTAACCAAAACAGCCTGCAGAACTGCACTAGTTCCTAGTTTTGTTAGAAATACCAGTTCACCTTGGAATTGATGCTTGCTGGAAGGTACTTGCTACCATGACTGTGTGGCCAGAGGAAGGCAAGAAATCTAAAGTCAGCTCAGTTAAATCAGTTTAAGCCCCATGTCTCTTCTCATGAAACAATATGCTTCTGCCTCAAAAAGCAGGGCTCTGATGGTTGGTATTGCTGTTAAGCACGAAACATGCAACAAACACATTGGATCTCAGTTATACTGATCCCAAGGGATGTAATTTCTTGTGAAGAGTCAAGGTTTGAGTTTGGGAACAGTACTTAGGTGTTAGAGGAAGGATGCTTCTGCTGTGTGTGTAAATGAGGCAGCTAGAAAATACTGTAAAACAGTCCCCGTTTGCAACTTACCCCACACAGTCATTAAAGCAATTGAGGGGAAACAGGCATCACTTTTCCACCAGAGCCTTGTAAGAAACATTAAGAAATTTTAGTGTAGAAGAGACTGAAAAAATTGCCTCTCTCATCCATCAATGATTTAAAACCAACAAAACATAAAAACCCAACAGCAAAAGATATGTTATTTATTCATGAAGACTAGCAGCTCCCCCACCATGTATATAGTATTCCACAAATCTGAGAAATAAGTAATCTAAATCCAATGCCACTATAAAGACTGACACACATAGAAGTTAAGAAAATAATCTATATTTCATTCCTGAAACCTCAGCTTCACATTTACCTATTTCATATGTGATGTTTTAGCTGATGTTTGAACTAATCTTTGATAGCTATGCTGAAACACATTTTCCTTTTGTATATACTTCCATAACTTTCTTTCTGCCTTCCCATCATCCAGGTCATGAATCTGATAAGCCATGAGGCATTTCATCAGTTTGACACAAAGGTTTATTTTCAGAGCACTCTTGGTGCTGTTACAGGTAACATCCATTTCAGTGTTCAGCTAGGAAATAAAAACTGGTCTTTTCTATTAACTTCCATTTATTTTCTTCCAACTAATAAAAAGCAGACCAGGATTTCCTCTCCCTCCTTTTTTAATAAAGGGCTACATCCCAGGCATTGTTTTAAGCCCCAAGGAGTTAAAGGAACAAGCAGAGGGAAAAATATCTCTATTCTTGAAATTAGTGTACAGCATGGTTGCAATTGCAACATGCAGTTCCTGCACTAGAAGGCATTAATTCCAGTGCCATATGGCTTAAGAATCTCATTACACTGATCTGCTTAAAGTGATTTCTTAACGGACGAGCAAAACATTTTTGGTCACCTTCAGCAGAGGGAAACAACAATTCTGCCACTGCTGACGCACATAAACTCCCACGCAAGCTGCCAAAAGCAGGAGTGAGTATAGTGAAGATCAAAGGACAACCTCAGCTGAAGAACTTTTGTTGCCATCTCAAAGCTGTGTAGACATCAAGGTTATTCAAGGACCATTACCAACATTAAAAAAAAATTTTTAAAAACCCAACCCAAACAAACAAAAAACCCCAAAACCTAACCCAAACAAACAAAAAAACCCAGAAAAACAAACCAAGCCAGTGCCAGCACTGCTGGATTAAATCATCTTCCCAGGAGATCAGAAGATGAGCAGAATCTTCACAGGCCAAGCACTGGGCACAAATTACTGCTGCACCTGTAGGGTTTATTTTACCTGGCTCTCTTGACCTCTGCAATTAAGAGCAGAGCACCAAGAACAGAAGGCACTTCTGTCCTGCTAGGCCTCTGATTGGCAAGACAAACAAACAGATTCTCAGAGTTACAAATCTCTAGCTTGCACTGGGCTAAAGAGCAACTGGATCCAGGGTTTAGGCTTGGATGCAGAGTTACTCCAGTCTTAATCATGAAAATGCTTAAGGATCTACATGAGACCAAGAGCCTCTTTGAGCAATCCTACCCAAAACATAGCTTTTGGCTTAAAGTCAGGGGAGTAAACTGAAAGACAAGTACATGCAAAAGAAACACAAGAGAGACACTGGATAACCCAGAGAAGGTTGTGATCCATAAAAGCAGGCATATCAGATCCCCATTCTCCAACACTCCTAAACACCATTATGACCGTATCACCAGTGCACAGGCACAGTCTTTGTGTCGTGGCCCTTCAGCAGCACCATGAGTGCTGGAAAAGACTCTGGACTTTAGGAAGGGAACATGTTTTTCTCATCTCTGTAGTCTGCCACTGACACACTGAGTCACCTCCAGAACATGGTAACCCTGATCCTTGCTATCATCCAGAGCACAGAACTGGATTCACCGCACTACTCCTCTTTCTTTCCCCCTTTTCTCCCTTCAATGAACCACTGGAGCACTCACAGTGCAAAACAGCTGCTGGATCCATGCAGCCAAGACCACCAGGACAGCTTTTTCCCCTGAGGAGCAGCTGTGCACATTCCCTGACGGAAGCAGCATTTTTTTTTGATTACAATTCATAAATTGAAGCAGATAAAGGAGAACCAGAAAGACACAGGGATAAAAATAGGATCTGTGAGCATCTCCAGGGCTGTTGATACTCAAGGCTTTTGGACACATGCCAAATGTTAGCTGAGGAGGAAGAAAGAGCTTCTCATATTACAAAGTACAATGAAAGCATTTCCAATGTTGTATTGCCATCTCTCAAGGACTCAACATCAGTTACCACAAGGGGCAAGAGACTGGGCTTTAGGGACTATTGATTTTTCCCGGTTCACGTGTCTGTGCACTGATGTTCCCTCAGTCATTCTGTGCAGCCCACAAGGCAAAAGAAGCTCCTCTCGAGACTTTCCTAGACACCGCTTTGCCTGACTGGGCTCTGAGCTGGCAGATACACATCAAACACACTCCTTTAACATCCCCAGGGCAAGGCTTGCATTCATCTAGGGAACTGAGGATAAAATCAGTCAAAGAGGAGTTACTCCCTCTGGTCTGGAAATCGTGAAGTATACCTTCTTTTTCGTCCCCAGGACAGGGTTGCTGTCAGACACCTGAGGTCTGTCCTGAAGGACCTGCCCACACAATAGTTTCTCTGTGCTGAGCACCAGCAAATAAGAGGCTGGAACCCTCTCCTCTGTGTGCACTCACTCACAAGTGCAACCACACAGGGCAGCTGGATGCTCGCATACACCTACACCTCGGTAGTAGGAATTTGTCCTACTCAAGGCGTGAGACTGCAGAGCAATTCCTCCTTCAAATCCACCCACAGCCTGAATCCCTGTGCCATTCCCAGTTTATCCACCCCAGTTTTGTCTCTAAACTATCAGCTGTAATAGACTTAAAGTTGCAGAAAGACACGATCTACAGGGTGATTTTCCAAGTTACACCAAAGCCTGGTGTGAAGCAGAAAAATAAAGGTATAGATAACCTGCCAGCATGTGCATCAGTGTGCATCACGTGTGCACTTCATTTACCTCTCCCCACCCACAGCACTGCATCACACACCAGGCACAGCAAGGCAAGACGTTCCCTCACCACATACAACCACAATCCCAGTCCTTTCCCTCTCCTCCTCAACCAGCACAATTATTGGTTTTCATCACCAAACCCAATCTTGAATATATAAATAGGATAAATTTACAAGAAATCAAGAGTTTCAATCCTTTGTCAAAACCAGGAAAGAGCTGCTAAAATTCTATGGAAAAGGGCCAGCTGGGATAGAAAAAGCATGAGCATGAAAGCCTCATTTCCTTTCATACCAAGACTAAAATTAGTCATGGATCTATACTAACAGGGAAGTATGTCCACACAGTAAAAATAAACGTCTGTAAGTCAGGTTCAGGTGCAGAAATATAGAGCTGCACCTAAGAGAACTTTTCCTACAAGAGGTAGCACAAGGGTTTCTCTGCAACATTATCCTAATGCACAAAGACCTTCCCTGTCAACTCCAAGTGTCCCACTATCAGCACATGCAGCATTCATGTGCTGGGATGTGCTGAGCACCGTCTGCATAAGGTTAGGCCTCTAGACCACATGAAATAAGGACAGTGCTTTGACTTCAACAGCACCAGGGACTTAAATTGCCTAAAGCTGAGTGGTGCAGTGTTCTGATGAGATAAGAAATTGCTCTTTAGTCTGTCAGGAAACCCCATTACAATTGCTTTCTGCTGACCAGCACAGATTAACTCAATAAAATGTATCTAAATCCTACATCCGTTTATGGACCTTAGTCCCAGTAGGCATAAGTTCACTCCATGGAATGTAGCATTAAATAATGCTTTGTACTTCTCCAGTGATTCTTAGCTGAGCATTTTGGCACCACATAGAAATGGTTACTCACATAAAATAGACTATTTCCTTTCTAATTGCCAATAAAAAGATATAGTTTAAGAATAATATTTTTGCTTTGATGTATTTGAGTATGCATCTAAGAACTATTTGAAGAAGGCTTGTGGGGGGAAGAATAATTTCACCTAAAGTTTTGCACGACAAAAGCCAAAAAATGGGGAGGAATGCACTAAAAGTGTATATGCACACAACTTCCACTAGCTTGAGAGCCCTTTGAGTTGGCTTAACAACAGTTTCACCCCCTCTTTAACCCCTTCTTTGCTGCTTCTTTGTAGCATAAATGCACACAATTCTATACAATATTTTCAAGTCTCTTGTTTAAATATACTTGCTTCAAGAATAGCAATCAATTGTAAAACAAACAAACAAAGGCAATATTTTTGATTGTATCAGAAGCACTGTAAGAACTCACCAATGAACTTTAAAATCTCAATACAAATAATGAAGCCTAAGGAAAAAAATCTTCAGCTGGGAACTGAATCACAAGGTATTTACACAATTTGTCTAAGATGAATTGTTACTACTGCAGTAAAGCTGGAAAATAAATGAGGACATACTAAGAAGTATCCTTTTCTTGGTTGCAGCCTTGAGCATGGCACATAGAGCATTTGTCAACATTATTTTATATCATTTGTAGCTATCCCCATCTTTTCAACACTGAATTAGAAATAGTGTTTTGCTCATTAAGGTTTTGCAGCATTGTGTCAGTCTAATTACTGCTACACACACTTTCAGGGGCAGCAGGTCTCACGATGAAGGCTGCTGAACTAAAACTGCTAAGAATGGCCTAATTGGGTGAAATAAAAACAATAATGCTAACCAGGAGTTTTAAAATCAGGCTCAGTGATTGATCCCAAATATTAGCACTGGTAATGGACGTGGCAGATATTTTAGAGCATGTGGGCTCTAAAGAGAAAATATTTTGCATTTGGCAGCAGCATGTAGTCAGGGTCTTGAGTACACCAGTCAGCCTGAACTGCCAGAGCATTCTTACCTGAACCTCCTACCAACACCCCCTCCATCCAGTGCTTCAGCTACTGGGGAGGGCCCCCAGACCCTTTCCCTTATGCTGTGGGTGATGCTGTTTTCAGCTGTTTTCTCAGCTGTTCCTAACCTGTAATTTAGACTTGTTAGATTAATTTATAGCTGATGTATCATTTGAATGTCTCCATCTTTGCTCAGGTATTGTAGGACAGCCCTTTAGGAGGTGAGAATGAACATACAAATGCCAGTTTTATTTTTCTATAAGCTATATTCCTAGTTTTTGTATTTGCTGGCAGATGTTTAAGACTTTTAATAACTCCCGTAGTGTTTAATTAAGTCATCAAAATCACAGCAGACTTTCACATTTGCTGAAAGAGAAATTGTTTTAAGATTAGGCTTTCCTATATTTTCTAGAGATTAAAATAAACAGATGAGTTTACTCCAAAATAGAAAAATTGATCTAACATAAAATTTAAACTATTATTCCTAAAAAGATCAAGAATTACACATGTGTAGTCAAGTGATGTCCTCCTATAGTATATCCCAGTTTGGATGAAAAGTTTGAATAGAGAACTTGTGTGCCCCAATTTTCAAAGGTTCAACCCCCACCTCACAGGCTATTTATCTCTGGAGACCTCGTCTCTCCGAATTCGTGCTGTCGGCACTTTGCAGGCTGACGCCACAGGAGTGGGGAGATGTCCCGGGCCTGCGGGGCTCGGGCAGGGAATGGTTCACCCTCGGGCAGGGAATGGTTCACCCTCCCGCGCCCTCCAGCGGCTCCTCCGCAAACAGGCGGCGGCGGGAGCGCCTGGCTCTCTCTCCATCAACAGGGAGCCTGTTGTACGCTCCTGGGTACCAAACCCGGCAGTGCCGTAAGATCTCTTGGAGAAGGGGCTTGAAGCAGAGAGGCTCCTCTGCCCAACTCTGTAACATCCTGCCTTTCAGCTGACCAGGAAGGTCTGACCCTGTCCTCAAGGGACTGAGGCAGTAGAAACTGCAGGGCGCTGATGTGCCCTCTGCTGCCCTTTCCCCCGCGGCGGCCGAGGCTGCTCTAGAACAGCTGCTTCCTGAGACCCACACACGCGCACAGCCCTTGCCCAGGCAGCAGCCCTGCTCTGCTAGCCTGCTGGAAAGCGAAGGATGCAGGGCACGACTGCTTGTGTTTCATTTCTCCTTGCCATTGCTGGACTGGGAAAACCTTGCACCGTATGCATCTGAGAACTATTTGAAGAAGGCTTGTGGGGGGAGGAATAATTTCACCTAAAGTTTTGTGCCACAAAAGCCAAAAAATGGGGAGGAATACTCATCTCAGCTCTGAAGGGGAGAGCAGGACAGGCACTGTGTGGCCTGTACAGAGCTGCTGTTGCAGATACTGGGGTAGAACGAGCACAGAATATCACTGACAAGCTTCTCTTTGCTCTGTCCAACCAGTTCTGCTCCTCACAGGGGACTTGCTACCAACTCTCTGCTCCCATTCAACATAAAATTATGCATATGGCTCTGCTGCACAGTCAGAGAGTAATTCAACATGATCCAAAATGACAATTGCACATTGCTGAAACTGCATTCTCCCCTAGCTGAAAACAAAGCCAGAAAGATGGATTTTTATGAGCTATCAAAAAAAAAAGGACTAAAATGTTTACCTCAAACTGAACTGTGACTTCAAAATCAGCTGTGAGGCCTCTCCCAGTTTCCTTAATGTGGAAGGGGAAGAGATACTAGAAATTGATAACAGTACAAATATCTGAGACAGATGAAATGGTGAGAGTAGCTTCAAATCTCTCCTTAAAAAAAACAGGAAGTCTGTTTTCACAAAATAAGCTGATCACCATAACAAGGATTAATCAGGTCCTCCCAGCAACCTTCCTGCACCAACAATTGGCATGTAATTGGTGGGAGATCTCTGATCAGTTATGCACCTGCTTACAGCTCAGGGTCATGCTAAGGCCACAGCTATTTCAGTCTGAAATAACCTTTTCTCTGGATATTGCAAGATCAATAGAATGGCTCCTATGTATGTCATAAGCTTTGGCTTTTATGCTCCAAACACCAGTATTGATCCCTTCAAAAATTAAGCCTTGGCTTCAGAGACCTCTGAACCACAGTGTGATGGATAACAGTGAACTTCAGACTCAAAGGGAGGAAATATTTATAGTCATGCTTTGTTAGGTGAAAGATTATTGATTGCTAACAAGAGGGAAACTCTCCTGATAGTAATTCTAGCTATGGCAATTCTTTTAGAGTATGAAATCCATACCAGAAAAAAATGTATTTGAAGTGTTAAGGTTGTAACATATATAATTAGCAGGCAGCATATTCAAACTTCTCACATCCAAATCATCTCATTTCTACATATCATTGTTACTAAAACTGCATGTGTTTGCTGCAGTTCTTTCCCCAGTACCTGTCTGTCAGCATGTGCACATCCTTGGAAAATTATAAGTAAACTGGGGATATTGCAATAATAGTAATTGGAGATGCCAGTAACTGTGGGCTAATTCCCTACCTATGTATAACTGAAATATGGCTGCTACCTTAAAGGTCTTGGAATTTACTGGCAAAAATTACTCTCCTGAAATACCGAAAGATACCCTCTCAGGTTTTATATATTCTTCATCTCTTCACATTGAACCTGAAGTGGTTCTCCAGTCCTAACTGTGTGTAATTCCTACAAAATCTCTGGAGCTCAAAGCAAGTATTGAATGAGGAGAGTCACAGGCTATCAGCAGCTGTTGCCAGGCACCCACAATGCTGTCCATCAGCATTGTTTGTCTTGTATTTATGTCTTGGAACTGCAGATAACTGCTCTTGTATTTGGGGCCAGCTGTAGACAATTCATTGCCCAAGGGAAACTAGAAATCACACAGCTCATGGTCATGCAGAGGAAGCAAGAGCGAAATGGTTGGCAGCCCCTCATATCTCGTTGCCCTAGGCAACAGTCTGCACTGTGGAGGTAGCAGATCCAGCCTCTCTCATATGAATTCTGTAACACATGGTGTTAATATATGGATTGATACTATGACAGCCCCACTGTAGTACTACTGGGGTGCTCACATATTAGGTGATAGAGGTGGGTGCATAAACAGTCTCAGGAGAAGAGCTGCTGGTTTCCTTCCATGGTCTGTGAGACACAGATGGATGTAACTGGAAGCACAGTGATTACAGGCTGCACTCACGGATGTGGAGAATTTGACTCCAGATCCTCTCAGCTTGGCTTTCCTTGAGCTCTGACAGAAACTAACTCAAGATTCCCATATGAACTCAGGACCATACTGACAGTAGGTGCTAACTCTGTGCTGCTTCTTCTACCTGTTTGCAGCAGGGGCTACGGTTAGGTCAGCTATAGCTGACTGCACTCAGACAAAAATATCTAGTCCTGTAGAGTGCTGAGTACCAGCAGTTCCCTATTTATTCACACAGAAATAAAGAGCTCTTTGCAACTTTCTGGATCAGAGCCACTTTGCAGTAATATTGATAAGAGATAATTTCCCATCACCTCCCTGCAATGTTTCAAAGGATTTTGGATTCTGCAAAAATTTAACCTTTACTCCCATGCTTGAGTAATTCAGGTCAGGAATCAGTGACTTTTAAAATCAAAAAAACATTGGACTAACATACCAAAAAGAACCTTTGTGTATCTGTTTAAGCTTCCATAGAGTCAGCTTTGCATTCACTGTAATAATCCTGCACTTACTGCAACGGAGTCCTCAGAGAACTTCTGTGTTGCATTCATGTAGCTCTGGAATCAGGGAAACTCTGCCAACACAAGAGAGGTCTGGGCTGGCTGCCCTTGGGGGCCAAAAAGCCCCTGTGCCCTCAGAGCAGGAGGGCTCCTCCTAGACAGTAGTACTTTGTAACAGAGCAAAACTGTGGGCACAATCCGTCTTTGAGGCAAGCAGAGTAATGATACTGAAATGTGTAGCAGTCTCCACGAAGGCACAGAGACTCAGTGCTTTGGCTGTGCTTGTTTAGCTCCTGACTGCCAAAAAGATTCAGGACTCAAATTTCATGACAGCAGTGATTTTGGAACAATGCATTTTCAAGAACACTCCAAATAGAACGCACGGTAGGTGCAAAGCTGGTTTTGAGCTATTGTGTGTGTGTGTTCTGGCAAACAAAATAGACAATCATTTCATGGGATGTTGATTCTGGTATCCTGTCTTTCCTTTAGCCATGTTTTTTGGGATACTGTTTTGTATTGTCAGGCCCCTGCAATGACTAAAAAAGATGGAGGCAGAACACAGCAGCTTTGTAACCTAAATCCTAGAGTCCACTGAAATTTGGGATTATCTGTCTCAGTTCCGTGCTTCATTCCCCATTACAGTGCAGGAATTATTCTAATATAAAACAGGATGAAGGACTATTCGTTAATGCATAATTATTTGCAGGCCTCTGCTGAAAAGGCATCAGCCTTCTGCAATGCTGCACTGCAAAAGACAAGAGGTGGGTGCATATAAATGTAATGTATCTCACCCTTGAATTAATGCTGTTGCTTCAGACTTTACCAGCCTGAATTCATGTGCTGGACATGGCTCTCTTCCAGTACATGAGCTCAATCATTCCTCAGAGGAAGTTATGCTTTTGGACTCACAGATGTTATCTATGTTGTGCTTACATGATAGTGGAGCTCGAAGATACTGTGATCTCAACCCAATTGTCCCCTACACATCTATCCCCATGCCAAAGTGGAGCCTGCTGTGCTCTCCTCCACGAAACTCAAGAGCTTTTCTTTACAGTATTCCTGCTCCCTGAGCAGTACCTCCCTCTGTGCCATGATTTATGGAACACTTAAGGTATTTACGACTGATGTTTCTCCATCTATGCATGTAAGAGTTGGCTGTTTCTTCACCCTGTCTCCCTTCCATTTCTTGGTTTCACTTCTGGCCGTGTCTGCTGCACTGGTTAGTATGCGTCACTGGTTAACAATGATCTATGTGTCATGTTATCCCTTTCACATCACTCTCCAGCATTTTCTCATGTGAGCGGAATCAGGCAGCTTTGTAGAGAACTTAGATTTCTCCCAGTAACTGACCCACCTGGGGAAATCCAGATGTTGCTGTGCTGAACCCTAAAGGGAGGTACAAGAAGCTCGGTCAGTAAGCTAAAGCACAGCATTAACACAAAACATTTATGGTTTACCTTCTCCCAAATGCTTGAACACAAGCCCAGCTCTGAAGCACAGGAGAAAATATACAGACAGAACTAGTATCATGTACCAGACACTGTGCTGTCAAAATTATTTTAGTAGTCACCCAGGCCCCATTCAGAAAAGTTCATGCTAGACTGAATGTTGAGTCCAACCTCAGGGAATGAAAGAGGCCTCAAACATGGTACAGAAGGGAGAAAAGAGTGACAGCACTGGAATTGATTAGCCTATTCTCTACTCACTGAGATGACCTGGTGCTGCAAGTACCTTCCCAAATCATGATCCTGTTTCCCCCAGGGAGATGTTGTCTCAGGGGAACTCTTGGATTCAGGCACCATATGGAAGGCGAGAAAAAGGAATTAAATAAAAGATGAGGCAAGAGGTAGAAAAAGACCCTTGTATTTAATGAGCTGCCAGGCAATGTGATAGATGTCAGGTCAGTTTAATTTCCAGCAAGGCCATCTGAGTTTCCCTCTGCCACAGAGATGGGAACAGACAGGGGCTCCTCTCTACTTCGTTTTGGCCCTATTTGCTTTCTAAGCGTGGGTCTTATCAATGCAGAATGGTCACAACTGCCTGCCCTGTTAGCAAGCGATGACTTCTGCCAGAACCAGCATCTCTCGTTGTGCCTGACTCAGAGACCTCACACAAGAGGAAACCTGCCATACTTGCTTTCCCCTGGAGATTCCCCCCACTTCCTCCTTCCATTTAGCCCTGGGCTTGCTCTAGCGTGTTAAAGAGCAGAGGGGGAAATTTTACAGTCTGACTAGCTCATTGAATGATGCTGTAAGAAGTCATTTTTCCCTTCCTTGTGACCTAAGCTACCTCATTCTTCTTTTTTTTGAATTGTTATTTTATAACCAACCCTCTCCCTCATCAAAAAAAAAAATCCATAGGAGGCTACCATTGTCTGAAATACAGTCCTTAGACAGAGGTGGGTTCAGGAAACTCATGAGAAGAACTGGCCCAAAGAGCAGACAGACAGACTTCCTTTTGACTGAAGCATGCATCTTGGAATAACTCATTTAAATCCCAACTACTTTCCAGGCACCAACAAATAAACTGCAGAAGCCAGTAGACCTTCTAAGGATGTACAGGACCTGGCGCCTGGCATGCACAGCTGTGGAAGGGACCATGGGCATCACCAGTACTAACAGCTAAACTTGGATCCTGCCACCAGACTTTCCTTTATTCATTTCCTCGCGTGTTAAACACTCCTCCACACCAAGAAACAAACACCTACAAGCCATTACTGAGGTAGACAAGAAAACAAAGGATAGAGGGAGACTGGTGTAGCATTAGATTTAACAGCAGCAATGTGGAGGCTTTTGAAAGAGAGAGTGACTTACAGATTGACAGATTGGATCACACCTCAGATCCATCCAGCCTAGTTCCCTGTCTCCAACAGTTGCCATCACAACATGCATAAGTAGAAAGTGTGAAAACCTTGCAGCAAGCAGATGGCAGATAACTACTCCTATTCCGTTTTCTCCCCGACATCCTGGTCTCTTACTGGCTTGAGAATAGAAGCTCAGGGTGTAACAGCCAGTTTTGGAGAGGATATCAACAAATGAGAAAATGGGTAGGGCCATAAGCAGCCTTTCAATTCTGTGGCACTCTGCATGGCTCTCCTTACTGCATGCTGCTCTGAAAGAAATTAGTAACACACCTGGATATTGCAAGTTTTTTCTTTTCGTAAATTCTGTCAAGGATGTTAGCATCACATTCCATATAAAAAGTATTCATCTAAAGTAAAAGATGGAATGTAGAAGAGAAACACCTCCGAGCTGTTCTCTCCTGAAACAGAAGCAGCCTTAATGCATGCTACTGTTTCTGGGAAGCTCTTTAGTCACCTCTGTCTACCTAAACATGAGGCCAAACTATGGCATAAATATTTTGCCTTGAGACAAACTACTGTTCTGGATCCCAACTCATAGCAGTTTCTTACAACCTTTATTTCTGATCATGCCTCGACAAACCAGGTTAGAATGTGGGCTTTAAACAAGTCCGTGGTACTTGCAATATTCTACATTTTGCAAAGCGCACTAGGTACATCTGCACATTTTTCAAGGATTTCTGGGAAAGCCTAGTTTCCACTTTTTATGGACACAAACTTTGCAGCATTAGTAAAATACTTTTAAATAGTTCCTTGCTAAGCAGTTCCCAGTGAAACACCTGCACAGAATAAGCCATATAGAATGGGGTAAAATTAATAACCACAATCCAGGAACAAAAAAGTAAACAAGTAGCTTTTTCTTGAACGGAGAAACTATAAAGGATAAATTGCTATTATCTCTCCTTTCCTACATTCCACTTTCCCACATGGAACTCTGAGGTCTAATAGAATGAGCTTATTTGCCTATTCTTCACTATTTTCATCTTTCTCTTCAGTTACTATTTTTATATTTGCATGAATTTAATATTTTTGACCTTTGTCACTTCACCAAATTTGGTAAAAATTGAGCAACAGTTCAAAAGCTTTACTAGGGTACGGAGAGAAAGTTGCAGATTACATGACCAAAGCTCAATTTTTTATAGAAGATAATGGGGAAAGTAAACTTCAACCTACCATTTCTCGTCAGCATGAGATCTCACGTAAATTTAGCAGACATGCTTCTGCAATTTTCTATTGTCATATTTCATTGGGAATGCAGTGATAGATGCCCATTCCATGCCTGTGCATTATTTTTGGGTGAGGAAACCTGATGTGCTGTGGTCAATGGAAAGACCAGTTGCCCCTAGCTGTGCACCAGAAATCTGTAAGTAGGACAGAGCCGCAGAATCAGTGGTTCGAAAGGAGTTCCTGAAATGCATGAATGCTCTAAAACAAAGGGAAGATTTTCATGTTGCAAACACAGGAATTTCAATTACCTTGATTTAAGCTTTTGCATAGGAGTAACAAAGGGCCTATTTGATATGGTACCTCAAAAGTTAATTTCTTAAAATATCTCTTTTTTATGTCCTTGATGTACACAGACACATATCAGAAACATTGCAATTGTCTGTCCAGCTGTGACATATTAGATTATTTGTGGCTTTGTAGCATAAAGCAGATTCTGTGACTTGTGATGCTAAGCCATTGGTGCCAGCTCGGGTTATTCCATTCTGCTGACCTAAATTCCTCTCACACAGTCAAGTAGATGCACTATCATCCTTTACTTCCTGTCCCAAATTGTAACACAGCTTCTCTTCTCACACACAGGTATTTTACACAGCTCCTCAACTCTGGCGGTGGAGTCAAGAGTGGTAGGAATTGACACACCATGGCTAACAGATAAGAATTTTAAGTCCCGAGATGTCAATCCTAAACCAATTTCTGTCACTGACTTTCCTGTTGATTTCCATCAAGTTGCTTAAATTCCTTTTTGGTTTGGGTTTGGTTTTTTCATAAAATGCAAGACTGGAGAAGTAAGAGTGAAAAATCAGATGAAAGCTGATGTGAATGTATGAGGTTTTTTCTTGTATGTAACAGTTTTGCAATGCAGTGCTTTCTGCAAATTCACATCAGTGCCTCTCCTACCAGGGACACTGACAGCCAACTCATCTGGGTTCAGCTGACATTTGAAGAGGAGAAGATCTTACAACTTCATTGAGAATTCAGGTGAGCCTCTAAGAAAAGCCCATCTCCAGTGTGCTGCGGAAATCTTTACCAGCAAGGGAGGAGCCAAGCTGCTGTCCTTTAGAGCCAGCTCACATTGGTTCTGGCAGCTCCATCCTATTATAAAATCATTTTAAGAAAAAAAAACCTGCAGAAAACGGGGCACTGGGTGGAGGTGTTTGTAACTGCGCCCAGAACGCTGCCCACACATAGCAAAGCTGGCATCAGACTTCTGGGGGCCAACTGCCAAGTGTGGGTGGGTAGCAAGTGCACAAAAGCATATTCTTGTGGGCTTCGCAAGCTGGAAGAGCCGTACATGTTCCCACAGGCAAACAATCCTGCCGTCGGCACCAGGCACATCACCCCGCAAAGCTCTTCCCTCCCCATCACAGAAGAGCTGCCACTTGCCCACCTACCCAGAGGACACACTTTTTCCAAAACTGATGAGTGTTTCCCCAACACCTCCCAACAAACAAGTTCAATGGAAGTAGGTTAAATTAAAAAAAGCATCTTGACGCAGTTTTGGTAACTTGATAGGGTAGCGTTTGTGCTAAATTGCAGATAGTAAGCAGAAAGCCTGGTAGCATTCACAAACTATTCCTGTCCTAGGCACCTGCGGTGGCACCATTACCTCACCCACACCAGGACAAGCAGGAATAATCCCAGAGAGGCTGAGGGAGCACAGGGCTATTTAAGAGATCTAATTTGGCCCTCTGTTGTTTTATACTGTGTGAAGATGTGCTACCATGCAGGGTGCACGGGACTAGAAAAGTACCAAGGGAGTTACTGAGGAGCAGGGAAATACCTTCAAAGCTTTAATTTGATTTTATTTTGATTTTATTTTAATTTGATTTGATTTTAACCCAGGTGAGGCAGGTAGCTGTATGTATGCAGTCTGTAGCAGGATAAGAGCCTTTTTTCACTAGCACATGAACTGTCTAACACAACATGAGTCAGTTAATGAGGGATGAAAGCTTTTGCCCGGGACAGATAAGTTGAGCCCTAGGCAATTAACTATGTGACACGCTTATCGACACATTAAAAATAAAATGGTGTGTCATCTACTTCACACAGACCAAAATGACCCCATAAAGGTTTTTTAATTGAAAATATAAAGGTCTGTATTTTAACGCTTCCATAAAGTTCTTGTTTTGCAAATTTTGTGAATAAGGTTCTTCCCTCCTGCTCTTGGGTGAGCTGAGAGCTGTGCTCCCAGCCAAGAGCTGGCTATATTCTAGACAGGTTGAATCCCACCAGTCCAAGTTGTAATATGAGAGTGAGTTGTAAAAATTGTAAACACTATAAAGTATGTACGTGGCCAGGGATCCCCTCAATTTGCTAAGGCTGAGAGCCCTTTCACTTGTTTGAGCTTTAAAGATTCCCATTGCACTTCCAAGAGACCTCTGCAGCTTCCCAGGAATTATTCTTCCAATAAACTACTGCTGATTTAGCTAAGGCACCCATGTTACAACATGTGATTCATAAATATGATATATCATCACAGGTTTGGAAGAAATGTTCTTCTTTCAGCCAGTAACAGATGTTGTAACATTACTTGCTTCCATTTTTTTACCACTGTTTTTTCCAGTTACATGATTCAATTAAAAATGAACACTGCCTACAAAAAGGTAGGCAGACTCCACAAGTAGGGTCTGATTTGTAGGTCTCAAATGTCTGGAAAAATGATGCGATTATCCTTCCCTGATGGAAGCTGATCAACTAGGCTCTTGCCTCAGTGTGGAATGGAAAAAGCACCAAGATCTGTGGCCTTTATGGATGATGGGAACCTGTATTGGTTTTAAGAAGAAAACCAGAAGATATACAAATCTCTTCGGCTCTACTGAAATACTTTTCCTAAATAAAATAAAATAAAATAAAATAAAATAAATATGCCTCATATTGAATCCCAAATCTTCATAACAAAAATGTGAATTCATGTGACTTCATGTCAATCTGAATTTGCACAATTGCAAAGCAACTCATCCTGGCATTACTGGGTCAAAGAGACTGCTGCTGCAAGCTCTCCTGGCAAACATACTCTCTCCCACACCAAGCTCCTGCTGAGGTTATCCCGGAAAAGATTTTGGAGAGATGGGGCCTAGTCTTAAATATTTTATTCAGTTTAAATCTGCTTTTGTGCTATTTCTTTAGGCAAGATACTGATTGCATTTGCTTTCTTAAACTTAGTTCAGCTGCTAGAGCTAATATCAAACCAAAGAATAATGTTGGTCTAAAATCTTACTTGTATATTCTCTAAAAGCCAAATTTTGGTCACACTTTGTTTCATATACAGATTGAGTAAAGTCAGTGACAAAGGCATGTCAGGAACCTGTACAACATCTTTGGTATTCCCAACATGCAATCCATTACAAACACTGACAGCTATAAAATTTGCTCCTATGCAATTCAACTAAAAATATTCTCTTCAATGATGCAACACAGCTGCAAACTGCTTTAACTCAACTGTAGGTAACAAAAAAGGATCACAAAAGCTTTTCTCAGTTGATATTTTAATCACCAGCATCTCCTACTGTCTTGGTAGTTTCAGGTTTGTCAGTTCCTTGTCATTCAGTCCCCAATGCCAGCAAGTGGGTAGCCAGCTTAGACACATAAGGATACCAGTGCATAGGGCCTTGCCTGTATTCACTGACATTTAAAGGTTAGAAATATTAAAATCAAGCCTGTCATGGAGAAAAGCCTTTGAGATCCTGTCCTAGCACCTTCCAGAAACCTTGAAACAGCAAAGGCAATTAAAAAGGTTCTCTGAGAATGGGCTGCTATTCCAGTATCACAAGCAAATGCACAGCACTTTAGCGCTGCTGTTGCTCCAGCATCCTCCCACCACCCCCTCTTCTCCACCACCTCGCTGCAAGGACTGTGCTCGGGTATTTTACACAGATCACTTCACAGGTAGGACACTGCTCTCACTGTTTCTGCTTTTCAGAGAATACATGCTTGAAAAACAAACCAAACCATCAATAAAAGGCTGTCTAATTGCTTGAAGCCAGGAATTCACAATCTGCTGATGGCTCCTGTTTCATGCACAGGTGTGATATAGTCACACAAAGGCATCAGCACCTCCTGGGGGAACAGGGCCCCCGAATCTATACAAACGTAGTAAGAAAATAAATAAAGATGTCTTACCCACATGGGTGATAACCGTAGTCAGTCGCTGGGTGAGCTCCTGATGTGACATCTCTTCTTCTTTTAGCCAAAAAAGCATTTCACACAGGGAACTACACAGCATCCAAAAAAAGATGCACTCAGAGTGGGAGGCTGCACCCTCACTGCCTCACTTGCACACAAAGCAAGGACCACTCCCACGGCACGGCCCTTCCAGCTCTCACATCTTCTGTCGGCTGCTCACCTCTTCCAATTTGCTGCCATCCATGCGCAGATCTTGAAAAGCTCCTTCCAGACGGGGATTTTATCCCCCTTGACAGCAGAAAGGGAGCAGGAGGGGGGAAATATAAAAGGGAAAAGAAGCAGGCAAGTTGATTGCTTATGGCTTTTTTTTCTCCCTTCTCCCGCGGATGAGGCAAAGCATAAAGAGACAAACCAGCAAGCAGATACCTTCCTCCAGGGAGACTTTTGGATGGTGATGCTGCGAGTCAGGGAAAAATCCTGGAGGTAGGAATGGCATCGAGAGGAGTGGAGCTGGCAGGAGAGCTCTAACAGCCGCAGCTGCTCTGCGACGCTCCCTTCACCAGCGTGCCTGGGAGTGGAGAACAAGACGCGCACAGCCTTCGGTGCTCCCCCTCGGCCCCTGGGGCCCGAGTGCCTTGCAGGCTGTTCCCTGAATGGGACGCCACAATGTCCCCAGAGACCCTCCTCCTACCTCCCCTATAGAAGCCACCGCTTTTACATGGAGGGGGGCAGTGGCGTTTTAGGGGTGTTATGGCCAGAGGCTTTGTTGCCCACCTGCATGGACTGGATCCCTGGATCACTGGAGCCCACAGGACCCTCTCACTGCATGTGTACAACCAGGGTGAATTAATTAGCCGTGGCTGCTGGGCAGGGCTCACCTGCCGCGGAGCTCAGCCGTGCCCATGGGCAGGCAGGCACAGATGGACTTCAGTGGGCCAGAGCAGGTCTGTGGGAGCAGCTGCCCCTCGGTGCCTGGGACACAGCTGAGCCTTGCACGGATGTGTGGCTTCCATAGGGCAACTGGCTGCTGAACAACGGGAAAGCTTCATCAACCCTTCCGGCTACAGATCCCAGCTGGGATCCAAGAAAAAGGAACGTAAGACAGGCAAGAAAGTGAGAAAGGGCAGGGCAAGCCAGAGACTTGTACATCTCCTTTCCCTCTTTGCACCTCATCCTTTGAAGCCAACCTGAAGCTCCACATAAGATAATTCTGGAAACAGGGAAAACTTATTACACATCTAAAATGGAAGAAATAAAATAGAGAAGGGTGCAGCTGCCTGCAAGATCTGCTCTATTCCCACAGAATGGATTCAGCTCTAACTCCAGATCCCTACCCAGCCATAGGGTTTTAAGTCCACCTTTCCAAGCATGCCAAAGAACCTGACAACATGTGAACAAAGCTGGAGCTCTAAAATACCTCTGTGGGGTATTGGATCTTACAGCACAGTTAGTGTGTCTGTCCTGGGGTTGCAAACAGGTTTATCTACCTCTGTGAAGGGAAAATCCTATAATCAGCTGGCTGACCTACAAGCCAGTCTGAGTATCTGTACTGTTGTACTCATTTTGGGATGGTTGACCAACTATGCCAAGAGGTTCCTTGCATACTTTTGTTCAGTTAGTTTAACAGCAAGTCTGTCTGAAAACATGAGAAGGATGACTTCACAGCCACCCACCTGCCAAGACTTTGGGATTAAAGAAAAAGCCATTTTTTTCTGAGATCCAATTTTACTGCCCATCTGGGCAGTAAAAGTCAAACTGCAGAGACCTTGACTAACATTAAAAGGATTCCCTCAAACAGGGAAGAGATGCCATCATTGGGGGGGAAAAGTATGTGGGAAGCAGACTGACACCTAGCTATAATTTTTTGAGGGATATGAAAGATCTGGGATATTGCTCTTGGAGGGTCACAGATGGCAGGCAGGAACATGGGACTAGAAAAGTCACCATGTTTCCAGACATTTAACAGTGATTTTCTTTTTTCTTTTTTCTTTTTTTTTTCTGCAGGCACAGACACTGTATAAGCTCATTCATAAATGAAATAAACACTGAAAAGCAGAGTAGATGGTTTGCTCTCACTACTCCTACAGCAAGGCTGTTCAAGAACATCAAGATAACTAAGAGCCTTTGTCTAATTTCTAGCTGGATTCCTTCTCAGTTATTTTAAGATCAGATGCTCTTATATCAACATTGTTATTCAGCTTTAGTACTGCAGACATGTGGACATTTGCTATTTTAAGATCCCTTTTCTCTTATTATTTGTTCTTGCTATGTTAATCTGCTTTTCAGCTTTTCAGCACACCTTCAATAACTTTTGAACTTGATGGTCAATTGCAATCCAATTCAGGAAAGATAAATTAGTTCTCACAGGTTCACTGAAAATCAGCAAGGTGTACAAAGTCTGAAAGGGGAAAGAATGCAGAAATTAATTGTGGCTGCTCCTTGCCCAGCTTATGCTGTGGGGTGTGTTCCATGGGATTCAGTCCGAGTTGAGGGTGCTGTCCCTCCTTTATGATGTGAGTGATAATAAACAAAAGGGGGACATTTTGGTGGGAAGGTTTAGGCTGCAGGACACAGCCTTAGAATAGCAAACTCCACTAGTTTCACCAGTTATGGGATGACTTCTTTACACTGTCAAGATTCAGTGGCATTAAAAAAAGGCTTCTGTTCATTGTGTGTACTGCCATTACAAATTCCCAAATGGAAGAGTCACAGGGACTGAACCAAGAAAAAATATTGCAAAAGCACAGGTGATCCACAGTTCAAGACCCAAGATGAGAAAGGGAAAAAACAGGCACCTGGACTATAGGGATCTCTCGGAGACAGAGAGAAATGAAAGCCCTTTGTCTGTCACTTGAGGAATGGCTCAAAGATGCTGAAGCAACTTAGTCCATCGCTGTGGTGGTAACAATTTCCAGTGCTGAGATTTTTTTGTGAAATAGAGCCAGTACTTTTACAACAAATACTGACTTCCCCTCTGAAAGATAAAACCCTTGCTGATAAACTTGGTAGAGGTACAGAGGATGATGATTTACATTTCAGCCAGGGATCTTACTGAAAGCAGGATCATGGCTGTACAAACACCATGGTTCCACTATTAAAATCATGGCCAAAAGGCAAAAGAATTTGATTTTTCCATAGAGTGACAGCCTGACAAATCACCAGCTGTTTATTAGATCCTGAATCAAACAGCTGAGGCCAAAGCATTGTAAGCAATTTTAATAAGCAGTAAATTGCACACTGCAAACAAAAAGCGTTTGTAAGATTCTATGGCCTGACCAGATGGAAGAGGAAACTCTCACGGGGAAAAAAAAAAATCTTTTCTTCTTTTTCATCTTATATAGCTATATATCTTTCTTCTGTCATTAAAAAACATTTAGCAAACTGAGCCTGAAGGGCTGCTGAGAATCAAAATTAGATCCATCCGTGAAACTTTCCTATCTTCTTCACTGTCTTGATTATTTCCATTTTCCCAGTGCTACATAACCTTTACAAGCTCACCTATCTTCTAGTTTTTCACGATAATCTCCTTCCAGAACAAGATTACAACCTTCTGGTGTACAGAGTACATCTGAAGACATTTCCATAGCACTAAAAAAGGCAGATTGATGAAATAACAGAGAAGTTTAGAATCCCTTTACCAAATTTCTTGTTTTGAAAACAATCTACTTTGGTATCATGCCTCTTCCTCCTTTAACTTTTGTCTCTAGACATTCTGTCTGATCCCTGTATCAAAGGCTGGGGCTCTATTACTTGCTGGGAAGAACTATAACACTTTTGGCACAATTGGGAAAGATAATTACTTCTGATTGGCTATGGCAATACCTCAGATCTGCAGCACATTTCCATTAGTAGAAGAAACTGTTAAGTGAGTCAGATACCTCTTAGATGCACACACAAAGAAGGCACACAGAGTGCTGCTTCCTGTCTGGAACATCCATCACATAGTAAAGGAAAATAGCATTCCATATATAAAGTTTTTTTACTTTTGTTCTATTTGGAACACTTCAGTCAACAGTGCTTTTGCTTGGTTTTTAAGAAGGTCACAGTGCTAGTGCTTCTCTACTGTTCTTGGCTTTCCACTGTCCACCCGGTCACCTCCTGTGACAAATCTGGGCTTCTCTGCCAAAACTTGCATGAACACCTTTTGTCCCCACACAGCTACCCTGGCAACGCCTGGGGCTCTACCCTCACACTTAGCCTCTCACCTAAGCTTTGCAAAGCCTGACCTGCTTTGCCTCAGATGCTGTTTCAACCACTTGAAAAGGAGCACAGCTGCTTGTAGCATCCATTCTGAAGAAAAAGAGGCCACTGAAGACACTAGTTTTAGCAAAGTTCTCTGCTTCTCTCCCTGTCTTTCCTCCCCATCATGAACCTTTTGGTCACCCTCACTTCCATCATTCATTCACTTTCTGCACTCCAGAACAGCTGGCACAGGCTGGGGCAGTGGCCCATCTGTGAACAGGACCCTTAGGAATATACCCTTAGGAAAGAGTGTACGAAACAGGCCACTTAAAAGAGATCCAGTATTTCCCTTTCAGATTACAGTGATCTCTAGTTTATGGACTTTCTGAGCTTAAGTTTGCATATGACTGATAATATTTAATACTTTGTTTTTTCAGGAATGTGTCTAGCTATTTTTTGAATCTATTTATAATTTTGATGGCCATAAAGTTTCGTAATAACAGGATTTGCAATTTAAATATGCATTGTGGGGAAAAAAATTACTTCTTTGGTTTTAAATCTGAAGCCTGATAGTTCAATTTCAGGCCTTTGGTTCCTGCATCTTGAGAAGGAATGAATAATTCCCTATTTGCAGTATCTACCTTAGCCATGACTTTTTTCTTACAGTGATCATATCTCACAGTTATCTGAGCTGAGCTGAGTTGAGACAAATGCTGTCCTAGTTACTATATCTTAGGGAAAAAAAAGTCAATTCATACCCTTCAACATTTTTGCCATCTTGCTTTGAACCTTCTCTTGTTTATGCAGCTTGGACAGTGAAAACTGCCAGCATCAGTCTGCTCTGTGTTGCTTACATAATTCTGACAGAAGTCTTCCAATGCTACAAGTTAGGAGATAGATGTCTGCTGTTAAATTTTTACAAAAATCCATATATGTATATTTATTGCATTCATTTCTTTCAACACTTTCCTCTTTTAAAACAAAGCCTGAATTTTAGACAAAAGTGTTGAACAGCGATTCTGTAGCTTTTAGGGCCAGCTTGCTTTTCTAAATTCTATGTAGTTTATTTTAAGGAAGCCACTTGCCCACTTTCAGTGTCATAAAAAACCCTGAGCTGATCTCCTAGGAAGCTTTCATGTCAACTGACTGAAGGTCTAGATCAATGGAGGTGTGGGCAGGTCTCCAGGGCAACAGGCAGAGTAACTTATAAAGGCAAATGTCCTTCACCTAATCAATTCTCCTGCCCTGCTACTGTCCCTAGACCCTGACACATTGGTTTTCTGCCAGATGAGCTCTTGAACTCTCATTCCATGGCTGTACATCTGCTAATGCTGACATAAGATTGGTGTCCCAGTTTCATCTGGGATAGAGTTGGTTTTCTTCTTAGAAGCTGGTACAGTGCTGTGTTTTGGATTCAGTGTGAGAATAAAGTTAATAACAAACTGATGCTTTGGCCGTTGCCAAGTAGTGCTTGCCCTAAGCCAAGGACTTTGCAGTGTCCCATGTTTGGCTAGTGAGGAGGTGCACAAAAAACTGGGAGGGAACATGGCTGGGACAGCTGCCCTGAACTGCCAAAGGGATACTCCATACCATAGAATGTCATGTCCAGTATATAAACATGAGCAGTTGGCCAGGAGAGGCTGATTGCTGCCAGGGGACAGGCTGGGCATCAGTCAGCTTTGTGTGCATCACTTGTCTGGGGGTTTATTTCTCACTCTCTCCTTTACATTACAATTATTATTGCTATTATTGTTGTTATATTCAGTATTATTAGAACTATTATATTTTATTTTGTTTCAATTATTAAACTGTTCTTATCTCAACCTGGAAGTTTAACGTTTTTTTCTGATTCTCCTCCCCATCCCATCAGGGGACAGCAGCAGTAAGTGAGGACTGCATGGATTTAGTTGCTGCCTGGGGTTAAACCACGACAACTGGGAAGGAAAGGGACCAGGTTCCCATTCAGGTCAGCTCAAGGAACACTGACGAGGTGTAAAACACAGTCTTTGCCACGGAAAAGGCTGGAGAGAAGCAAATGAGAAGACATGGTAACTGTCTGAGTTTGATCTGTTGAACCTTAAGATGGTGAGTGAATGCAATTAAATAGAATAGAGCAAGCATAGTTTTCAGTCCTTATATATATGAGGGGGGGGAGAGAGAGAAGAACAGGGAGCAAGAGAGAAGCTTGGGTTTCGTCATTCCTTTCGAGAATTTTAAACTTTTCTCAAGGTAATGAAGCAAAAAGTTGTATTCTGAAGTTAATGTAGCAGAAGAAAAATTCCACTGCTGAATTGAACCTGAGGCTCAGAGTTGACAAAATGCTCAAACCAGGTACATTTGAGGTAGCCCCATTAAGGAGAGTGGATCGAATAGAGACCAACAAATAGAACAAAGCTTCAAAAAGACATCAAAGCTTTATACAGTTTCAGAAAGAAACTGATTTCAGAAATCATTTGTTACCATGACTTGGAAGTACCAAATATAACCATAGTGGGAAAAAAAAAAATCATTGCATTTTCATCTAGAACAAAACAACTTCAGTAATTATGTGTGTGGGCATTTCTTGCTAAGGCTACAATCTGGATTTCATTCTTCAGTAGAAGAATGCCAGATGAGAGGAAACAACTTATTTAAAATTGGCCAGACAAGAATTACAGGTTTGACTCACTGACAGATTTATGTATTCTGAGCCTGAATTTTTTTCCCACTTCTCCTTTTCCAAAAGCTGTTCATCTGTTGCCATAGAGACCATTTCCAGTCTCTTTTCCCTTCCACAGGCTCTATCACTACCACAGCTTCCCAGGCCACTCTGCCTGTGCCTTGTGCCGAGGAGTAGCCAAGGGAAACTAGTAAAGTGGAACGCAGCCACACAATACATAGCTGCTGGTAGCTGAAATACTTCCATTTTTGATCACAAAGCTGGTGTGTAATTGGAAGGATAAGCTGCAGTCACCCAGCACATGGAAATGTGGGCGTGCATCACGACTGCCACATCTACCAGGATGTTTTTTCGTCACTTAAAGGGATCTGTCACATCAGTCGCACTCCTCTTTGGTTTTTTTTCCTCTCCTGGCTTTGCTGTAATGGATATCATTAGAAGTAACGGGAAAACAAAGGATTCACTTTCTCTTCACTCCAGCACCAATAACCCCTGAGCCTGCAGACCTGGGGGAGCTGCTCGCACGGCAGTGGGAGGGATAGCGCAGGTTTGAGCAGCGACGCCCACAAAGGTGCAAATGTGTGTCCCAGGGCAGGCCCGGGCCAGCCTCGGGCTCTCCTGGGTTTCACCTCACTCGGGAGCGCTTTCAGAGCCCCCCAGAGGCACCTCAGCCGTCAGCGGAGGGGAGCAGGCCCTGTCTTAGAACCGCAGGGGGTCCCACCGCACAGAGAGTTTCCTCCTCCGCTTGCTCTCATACAGCGTTTGTTTTTTTCGGGGGGGCTTTTTGTTCTTTTTTTCATATTGGAGAAGTGGCATTTGTGAGGGGCGGGGCGCGCACATCCTGAGGGACAGCCCGCTTCGCGCCCTCCGCGCTCGCTCCCCCCCCCGCCCCTTCAGGAACCGGAGCGGGCGCAGAGTGACGTCACTGCGCGTCCCAGCCCCGGCGGCGCCGCACTCTGTGATTGGCTCCCGGCGGGCGGAAGCGGCCCCGCCCACGGTCGCGGGCAGGTTGGCGGGAAGGGACGGCGGGGCCTGAGGGGGCTGAGGCTGACGGGGATCGTGAGGAGGGTCGGGTACAGCCGCAGCCATGCAGGCCTTCCTCAAAGGCCCGTCCTCTATCAGCACCAAGCCCCTTGCTGCCAAGGAAAAGAGCGCGGCCGGGAGCAGCGGGGAGGGCAAGAGGACCAAACCCATCCCCTGGGTGGAGAAATAGTAAGGGATGCTCTGGGGCAGTGGGGTCCATGGCCATGGAGGGGGGATTGGCTCTGGGAGGTTGGAGAGGCAGTGGGTGTATAGCAAAAGGGGGTCGCAGGTGTAGATGTCCCCACCAGGGAGAAGAGCTTAACTTTCCTTGTTATGGGCGAAATCCAGCACTGTGAGCTACTGTAAGAGCCCTTTGTGGCTGGTACTGAGCAGAAAATGCCTCTTGACCATGTCAAGCAGTGCTGTTTCATCGCTGTGTTTTGGTGCATAAGTGCATTAAATGCTGTAGATTTTTGAGAAGCCTTTATCACAAAGTGGTAAAATATTGCAGTTCTGCTTGTAGAAACATCTCAGATAGGTGTTTACAATAGAAAAAGTTTCCTGAGGAATTAGATCATGTTAGTAATGCAGACTAGAGGCATTAGACTTCCTGTTACGATTTTGACCTCAACTGCAAAATTTTCCAGTACTGGTGTAATCAGAATGGGACGTGTTGTTTTTATCATTTTCAGCTTTCTTATGAAACTTTGTTAGCTAATAAATTGTATTTAATGTCTTTTTATTTAGTCGTCCCAAAAATGTGGATGAAGTCGCCTTCCAGGATGAAGTTGTTGCTGTGCTGAAGAAGTCCCTGGAAGGTGCTGATGTGAGTGTAATGATAACATCTACATAATCAGCATTTTTAGACAGACACTTGAGCCAGTAAAACAGAATTTCTGTTTTCCAACTCAGCAATGATCACTTTTACAGTGGTACTTCATGAACAAGTGACCTCCTTGTGATATATCCTGTGTGAGATATCCCGTTGTAACTATTCTGTTGTGATATATGTATAAAGCTTCTGATATTTCCAGTCCACTGTAAAATTATCAGCTCCATGATACAGTTTGGAATCTTTCTGGAAAAGCTCATATGGTAAACTTCTTGTTAATAATTTCAAATCTGGAAAAGCTTTTGTTGTCTCCACACTGTCATTCTGCTGGTACTTTTGACATTCATGTTTAAGACAAGAGGAGAAAGGGTTTTTTTCATAGAAAAGTCTGAATTGCCAGTCATTCCTAAACATTTCTAGTGATCTAGCAGTGCTTCTGTGAAACTGCTCAACACTAAAACTTCTTGCTAATGAGGGAAATTTAATGAGTAAGTGTCAGGTCTACTACTTGTATGGTGATCCCCTAACTTTTTGAGTTAGAGTTTCCAAGTCTCCTTGGCTTTAAAAAGCTAAGGATGGCAGTGGGTTGGCTTGTGTGACCTAAGAGTATAGATGAGCAGAGCATTTGCAGTTGCTTTTGTTTATACTTACATTTGCTTTTGGATAAAAATTCAGTAAATGTTTGGTATGTATAATGGTTATTTCTTCCAAACTAGCTGATGTGGAGATGAAAGGACCGAAGGGAGAAATAAAGTAGATAGCCAAGAGAAGGCTATGCTTTTTTGTCTAGGTCTGAACAATTCCTTCCTTTGCATACTCTTGAGACTTTTTTTCCTTCACATTTCACCTGGAAAGGTCATTCCTGTGCTTCAAAAGTTGGTCGTGTTTTCATTACCTCCTTTTGCAAGCTGAGATACTTAGTAAGGATGTTCTGAAAATGACATTCGTTGCACGGCTGTCTGCTCACCCAGACCTAAATGAAGCAACTTGGACCTTTCAGAGTTTTATTCAAGAAGCCTTTCACTCATAGTGTGCTTTGACGTTCAGTACACACAGATGGTCTTTGGTACTTGAAAATTGTAACTTAAGACCATTTGCTCTGCAGTTTTCGTTTGGACTAATATGAGTCTGTTTCTATCTGAAAATAATAATTTAATCATAACTTGCAAAAGCAGAAGTACCTTATTCATTTGAGCGTCTGGAGCCAAAATCAAAGTGGTATGACTCAACTGGGGGAGACTTGTATTTCTTTCTTCAGCTCATGTCTCCATGTTCAATTTACTTTGAGAATGCTCTTGTAATGTGACCTTGTCAGGTAATGTTGTACCCACAGAAATCTGTGTTTCAACAGCAATGCTGCTGTATTGCAGTATTTATAGAGTTGAGGTAATTAGGAAGGAACTGTTAACAGCGAAGGAGAAATGAGCTGCTGCCACCTATTCTGTCTGGAGGTATCAGTTGTGTAACATTGCTTAGGTGATGGGTTGGGAAGTTCTATTTTGAGCAACAGTTATTTAAAACCCTACAGCTTCTGGACCAGCAGTGTTTCTTGGATTCTGAGCCTTGTACACTTGTGTTGACTTTTGGCCTCCTGAGTTGAAAAGACAAATTTTACTTCTCCTTATGGTTAGAGGCTTTGTATTTTGCCATAGCTACCCAAACGCAGCAAGGCATTTGAGAACAAAATAATGCAAATACCTTAAAATACTTGCTTTTTAAAAAATTTAGACATTTTTATTAGTTCTTTAAAGGACTCTTTCTGTCAAAAAGGCAAAAGTGTTACTGAAACTCTGAGGTGGGTACTTACTTCAGTAATTACACATTACTTCAGAGGTTGTTACTGAGTTTGGAGATCTGGTGAGATCAAAGAAACAACTGTGACAATGCTGTAGGTTTGAGTAATGTGCTTTATTTAAACCATGGTGTTGAAAATGGAGAGTCAGTCCTCTGTCGATTGGCCTGTATTTGTGGGCCTTGATTTGGGAGCTGCTAAATGGAGCAGGACTTGTAACTCCCTAATATACCTCCATCTGTAAGAGCAAGCATCCATCCTGGTATAAACTGGGGAGACCAGAATCCAAGGGGGTTTGAACTGGAGAAGGTGATTTCGGTCTGCCAGGACTGTTGATTTGTTGTTGCTTTTTTTGCAAAGAAACTGACATGTGTCAGAGTATTCTTTAGTTTTTATTTGCTTCATGATACCTTAATAACTGAAAAGAGAGCTAGTGTAGGATTATCATTGCAATTTACATCTTCACTTGTACTGAAACTTCTGGAAAAAGAGTTGAGGTTTGCACTGTATGTAGTAACTTTCCCATGAGCAGAGTGATGCCTGCAGGTATATTGCTTACTCCTGGCAAGCATGGAAAAATGGATAACCAGCTCAGGTTGCAGTTTATTTAAAAATACTGCTACAGTTACATAAAGGATTAGGCTGTGCTTGGTGAAAAGTAGTGTAAATACTTCAGTGAGAAAAAGCATAAATGAAGTTGAAACAGAAACAGTCATAAAGCCGGGATGTAATGGAATTAGGAAACAAATTCTAATTAAAACTTTTTCCCTGCCAATGCTTGTTTTGAGTACTAGTAGTGTGTGAATTAGCACAGAGGCATGAAGTTACGAATTTCCTTGCAAATGTCTACCCTTGTAGTGTGCTAACTTAACGTGGAGATTGATGGATTTTCAGTTGTCATTCAGTACACATTTCATCTCTGGAGCTGTCATAAAAGACAGAGGGGGATAATAATACTGTGATATCTAAACTTGAAAAAGTATTTGTTAGTAGGGAATGCTGTTTGCTTGTTAGTAATTAGGGAAACAAGCAACAATTGATTGGCTGAAAGAACAGGCAAAACTTGAAATCGATTTATTTACTAGAAATTGATTGAAGATTGAAATTCTTCTATCTGCCCTTTTAGGGTACATTCACAGTTGAGTCTGTGCTCTGTGTCTTGTCTCAGCTGTTAAAATGGGATGTTTGTTAACAAAGTGATTGCTCTATTTCATTTTCTGTTTATGGGTTGTGAACTCCTGCATTTTTCTGTGCTCTTTGGATGGTTTTACTGTTCCTATTCTGTCTGCATTACATGCTATATTCAGCATAGAATTCTCTAATGTAATTTTAGCTGACTCTTTAAAAATAGAATGCTTAAGAGCTAGAAATCGAGTCAGACTGAGAGATTTGTCTTTTTGCTATTGGTCGGAGGGGACTTCTGGATTCTTGTTTTAAGAAGGTAGAACTGGAACATCCCCTATTGTCAAAGACAGCAGTTCTAAAGTGGTAATTTATAAAAGCAGTTACTTGTAGTAGTAGTATTGAAAGCTATCACTCCTATGTTAGTTGGAAAGCTTCTTGATTTCAGCCAAAATTCAGTCATGGCTTATACAAATTTGGTTTATGCCAGCTTTGTTGTTTGTGTTGCTAAGAGGTACTTATGGAGATCAGTCATATTCCCTCTCAGCTTTTGTTTTGCTGAGCTAACTAAATCAAACTCTTTAAAAAGTCACTTCTCATAAGATAGGCTTTTCATTCCTTCAGTCACCTTTCCCAGTTTGGATTCATTATCTATGTTTAAGGATGACCTGAACTGTGTGCATCTTATTAGACCCCTGTTAGTATTAGTAATTTACATCTGTATTAAAAGTGCACATCTAGGACCACCATGTTACACAGACTTATACTGCTGCTCTGACAGACAAAACAAGACCAGCTTATATTATTCCATCTAATAAATTTCAGGTATCTAGCAGATACTTAGTGATATTCTCAAATTGTGATTTTTTTTGCTTTGTGCTGCTGAATGTCATCCTGTAATTATTACTGCAGTCTTTGCTGTGCTGCTTTGATCTTCCTGTGTCAGCATATTTCCTTAATGCAGTCCTATTTTTCATGCTGAGGTCATTAGTTAAATTACTGTAAAGATTGATTAACCTAATCTCTTTAAGAAATGCCCCTGTCTCCTTTGAAAAATCCTTGGATGGGTGTAGGAATTTGCCAGTGCTGTGCAGTCCAGTGAGGTGCTGGGATTGTCCCCGTGGTGGCTCTTGGGCTGTGTCTGCATTGCCCTCGCTGCAATCCTGCGCAGGCATTCACGAGCTGCCCTGTACTCACTGCAGTGGAGTTTGTAGCAGCACAGAATTCTCAGCATGGCTTGACAAGGCCGTCTGGGGAGCTGAGAAAGCAAAGGGTAGTTTTATCTGCACTGCTGGTATTATCCAGGCTGTTTAAGGCCATTTTTGGATAAATGTGTGTGTCACTGCAATTGTAACAGTAAATTCTGTAGGCTTTAGTGATCTCAGATGTGTCCTGGAGTATATGTATAAAAATAAATATAAATTGGAATATCAGTTTTGATAGATCATGTGATGGTACCACCAAATAATAACTTGTTCATGCTGTGTTGTAAAGGGCAGCTGCTTGTCCTCCTTTAGAGACCTAGAAGTGAAAGCCTTGATATCATTTACTGTGAGGAGTAGATAATTTCTGTTCTATTAGGTGCTCAGATTTTCAGTAGGTTTTCCTGTTTGGTGTTGGGGGGGGTTATTTCCTTTTCTTACAAATGGTGCCTTGCTGTTTCAGCTTCCCAATCTGTTGTTCTATGGCCCACCTGGAACTGGAAAGACTTCCACTATTTTAGCAGCTGCTAGAGAACTGTTTGGGTAAGCTGGAATCAAGTTGCTTCTGTGTAATCGACTGTCACATGTCTCCTAATCGTGTGACAAAGTGCCTCTGGTCATTACCTGCTCTTACGTTGTTTTCAGGACTTTTTCAGGAATATCTTCATATTCTAATTCAGCTCTAACATGAGATTTCTTTCTTATTTTTCCTGTCACACGTCACTGATTCCTGTTACCAGTATAGACTTCAAGCACTTCAGATTAGCAGCCATGTAACCCTCTAGCAAAGAGTATGGAAAAAACATGGCTTGCATATGCTTTGCTGAACTTTTTAAAGGAATTCCAATTTTTATGGTTTATTTACTGAGTTGTTAGATACACATAGATCTCTAAGTGCTTCATAAAATGTGTGAATTGTAATATCTCTGTTATTCACCATTGAATTGTATTGGGATTCAGACTAAGATTCTGCATGTCTATATTCATTAACTCACTTGTAACGCATGGGAGTTTTTGAGTAGTGAATTCAGTGATCTATAAGCAAAAAGTGATTGAGGAGGTGGTTTGATGTTACGATCAAATCTGATGCTGACTTTAGTACCTCCCCCCATCCCATTTGTCATCTTTAATCTTTGACTCATGGTTTTTTTGGAGAGAACCACTTCTACTTTAGTAGTGGGAAGATACCTCCACATTGTGAGTCCATTTTAATTCCCAGAATTTAAAATCCAGTGTATTAATTGTTGGTTTGTTGGCTTTTTTTTTTTTTAATGGTATATAGTTCTGCAGCTAAATACTGCATGTTTTATTCTGTGTAGATATTTTATTCTGGTAGTACTGCTAGTGACTGTATCTTGGTATTTACTTGTTATTTCACTTTGCTCACAGGATATAAGAAAAAAGGCATATAATATAGTGCTCTGAACTTATGAAGCCAACTTACTACTTTTTTTTTTTTCCTAGTTAACTGATGTAATTTTATACTTCATTGTTTTCTGTAGCCTGGGAGGAGATTCTAAAAATAACTAATGGAAATTCATACTTAACATTTTATGATCTCAACTTGACTGTCTTTTAACAATGTTATTTAGTAATGCTGATAAAAATAATCCCTGCCATTCAAAACAGCCAGAAGGGTTGTTGTTATATTTATAACATGTCATTACAAGGGTTAGGAGCTAACATGTTATAATAAAAATTTTGCAGGCCTGATTTATTCCGGCAAAGAGTCCTTGAGTTAAATGCTTCTGATGAGCGTGGAATACAAGTGATCCGGGAAAAAGTGAAGGCTTTTGCTCAGCTAACTGCATCTGGAAGCCGTTCAGAGTAAGTGCTGGATCAAACCCTCTTGCTTAGGACAAAGCATGTGGTTGTTTTTGTTTCTAATATAAACGATGGGTCAGCACTGCCCAGAAGTTGGCAACACATAGTGGTTTGGCTGAGCTTTTACTTCATGGAATTTCACACTGGGGATTTGAATACCCAGGAGGATCTTTTACTGGTGCTGTTAGCATTGGAGGCAGACAGGGAAAACTCCATAGGATCAAGACTTCTGGGTTTGATCATATGTTGTTGCCTTTGCAGATGTTGTCTGACTACCGTAGTAAAACTTCTTTGGGTAAATCATGGTGAAAGTTACTCCCCTAGTCCTAATCTGCAGGAATTCATATAATGTGGGTGTTGGTTTCTGAA
Organism: Atrichornis clamosus; assembly: GCA_013400975.1. Taxonomy (NCBI): domain Eukaryota; kingdom Metazoa; phylum Chordata; class Aves; order Passeriformes; family Menuridae; genus Atrichornis; species Atrichornis clamosus. Next base: position 148,437 of record WBMZ01000555.1, on the reverse strand, counting down.
AAGGTTCTGGTGTTACGTGATGAGAAGCCCGGTGCAGGACAAGCTGTACGTATGGACTGTGGAAAGTAGCAGGAAGCAACAGCTTGCCAGGAGTGCCTGGCAAGAAATGGTCCTGTGTACTTAAATCAGTCTGTTGCAGTGTGCTTTGGAGTTTAGGGAATCAGCAGGCCTGTAAAAAGAAGAACTATATTAGGTGTTAAAAGAAGAAACTTACAGAAAGAGTATGTACTTTAGAGTACTTCTGCAGTATTCAAGTGTTTTTCTTTCTGTGGGAACTCAGTCTCCCTCTTTTTTACAAATACTAGTCTTTTATCTAAAAATAATTAAAAAGAGATTGAACCTCTGCATATGTTCTATTTATCAAGTATATATGCTTAAGTAAATATGACTTGCTATTTGCAATTATTTTTCTGTTTATGTTTTTTGTTGGGTTTTTTTTTCCATGTTCTATACATTGCATGTCTCCTGAATAACAGATTTCTTATTTTTCAGTGGTAAGATGTGTCCGCCTTTTAAAATTGTAATCCTGGATGAAGCAGACTCTATGACTTCAGCAGCCCAGGCAGCCTTAAGACGCACAATGGAAAAGGAATCTAAAACAACACGTTTCTGTCTCATTTGTAACTACATCAGCAGGTGCATGTGGAATTTGTTGCTTATTTGGACTTGCTGTCTGTTCTGTAGTCTCTTTTGTTTTTCCCCACTTAAAAGTTGATATCTGGTTTTCGTAGTTTTCAGTTAATAGAGATTTAATTATGTGGATGCAAGCCTGAGACAATATTTAGGTTTCTACTTTTATTTTTTACAATGTTGCAGTTTAGAGTTTATTTAAACCTTTCCTGCCTTTACAGCTTTGTCTGTGAGAACTTGACCCACGCATTCATTAACCACTTTCCTTTCTTTCAGAATAATTGAACCTTTAACATCTCGATGCTCCAAATTCCGCTTCAAGCCTTTGTCGGACAGTATCCAACAGCAGAGGCTGTTGGATGTTTCTGAGAAGGAACATGTGAAAATCAGTAATGAGGTAACTTTGCGGTTGCCATTTAATTTTATTGCTTAATCCAGTGCATAATTGCATGGCAGCTAAAGAGGCCAAGTCAGCATGCTTTTCCAGACTGCTCAGTTGTATGAAATAAAATACATAAACTCATTTATTCTCCTTCCACAGATGAGATGAATTTTAAGTCTTCCTAAACCAGAGAAATGTCCACCAAAGAAAACTGGAGCCAAACTGTAGGGCGTTTTGTTCTCTGCTGAGTACTGGCATTAAACTGTGATTCTTTCTGAAACTGCCAGCACACATTTGTGTTCATAGAGAGGTTGTTTCGTGACTTGTGTGTTGTGCCTGGCTCTCACAATCTGCTTTAGGCACTACTTGATGTTTTAAAATAACTGTGCTGAAAAAGTGTACTGGATTTTAATTAACAGTGAACACACGACTTAGCATTTTCTGACACTATTTTTCAGGCAATATCGTACCTTGTAAAAGTGTCAGAAGGGGACTTGAGAAAAGCAATTACTTTTCTGCAAAGTGCTACTCGCCTAATGGGCGGGAAGGAGATCACAGAGAAGATAATCACTGAGATTGCTGGGGTAAGCTATGCCTTACAGTTTCTCCTGTCATTACTCTGAAAAGCAGTCTTGCTACCTCTATCTACTATGGCTCAAAGTTTGATTAAAAAATTGCTTTACACCCACTAGTATTGCAGTATGGTAGTGATACACTATCCACCAGAATTTTAAAGACTGCCTAATTCTGTACATTTACTACATAGCAAGTTTCTAGCAACTTCTTCTGTAAGTTGTGGAAAACTGTATAATAGTCTTATAATCCAAACTGAAGTTGAAATAGTCTGCCCATAATTGCAAATTGTGTTGCCTTTTGTGGGAGAGTAGATTAGAATATCCTTTTGGTCCTTTTATATATATAAGTATAAATCATTGCAATATTGGTTTGGAAGCACCACAGGGGAAAAACTTTCAGTAGGAGCTCATTTCCAACTTAATGTTCACAGTGACAGTGTCTCTTCAAGGATCTGTGTAGATCCTGCTTTTTAATGAAACAGCAGTGGTTTATTCCAGAATGACATGGCTAATACTGACAGGGGCAGGAGACACCTGAGAGAAAATGCATTTAATGAAACTTGTGTGAAGATGTTTCTATAGCAACAAAACACCCCTGAAGAAGGAAATGTGAGATAAGGGGTTGAGGAGCTGAAAAATAAATGGGCTTTATTGATGGACAAACTTCCCATGAAGGTGCTGCCATCATACCTAATTATGAGGGTTGGTAGGGCTCTCACTTTGGTGAAATCAGAGGCAGTTGCTATTGTGCAGAGTTTTACAGAACAATTTTAAGCAATTTTCACAGTGAAGTCATTGTTCAGTTTTATGTATATGTAAAACAGCTGATATCTGAATAGATATCAGATATCTGAACCCTGGCAGAAGTGGACTATAATGATAGGAAAGAGAAGCATGAAATTCCAGTATTGAATGAATAATGCTTGTTCAAACCAAAGGAACCTGACTTTACATCTTCATAAATACTTGAAGTTCTTGGTCACACACAACTTCTGTGACCCTGAGGTGACCTTAGTACAAAGATTAATAAAGAAGCTTTGAAGCCAAACTGTCCAGGCACTCAACTGACAGGACTGACAATGAGTAGAGGGGATGGGCATCTCTTCCCTGCACAGAGCAAAATAATGGCATCTGTCAACCTTTTTTTTTTCTGATTTATTGTCTGATCGTGTTGCATTGGGTCTTTTTTGGATGTCCTTGGTGTATCACTGGAAATAAAATTGATTTGCTGTGTTGTTTAGGTGTAGAATGGTACAGAAAGCATTGGCTGATCTAATTGTTGAAGTATGTCCTCCATTTAGTGTCCTGAATAAGCAGTTGTGTGTTGGATTTATGAAGGTGACTTTGACAGCCTATTATTGTTCTATAGTTGTTGTTTTAATACTGCCAATATAGGACAAATACTACAGCCTAGCTCTCACTTCTAAAATTTAGTCTGTCTTACATACTTGCTTGAGGTAGTTGGGTGTGTAGAGGAATGAAACCTGAAATGGCCTCTGCTACAAACAGTTTGTTACTGTAAGCATCAACACTGATTTTAAGTTTACAAAGTTGAAATTAACTTCTTAACACTTCTTGTTACAGGTCATCCCTAAAGAAACAATTGATGAACTGCTGTTGGGCTGCCAGAGTGGTTCCTTTGAGAAACTGGAAACACTGGCAAAGGTAGAGTTTTCCTGGTACTTAGCCTGGATACTTCTCTCCATCACCTATGAATCCTTTGTTGCTGGGCTGCAGGTGAAGAACGTTTGGCCTCAGTCAGTTTGGATGCACAATTTGGGAAATGTCTTTTACCAGTTAGGACTCCTGTCTTTCCCTTCTGAGGAAGAGCTGTCAAAGCTGCAAATAAATTTCCCTACCAAATGTGACTCTGGCTTTTTCCTGAGTTAGGCAGGGTAGGAATTCCTGGTGAGATGCTTGGCTCAGGCCTTTGGAACTGTCTCTTCAGTGGACTGGACTAGTCACCTTCTTCATTACTTGGAAGCTGTGTTAGATACGAAGATCTGAGTAAAGGTGTAGTAAGCCTTCAGTTTTAAAATATTTCATGTTAACTTACAGGGCAGTAGTAATTAAATCTGTCCTACAAATGGCAGTGACTTAAAATAGACCTTGCTGGAGAAGGCACAAGCTACTGGTTTAGAGAGGTGGATTCATTTTCTTAACACAGAAAAGGTTCTTACTTTTTCTGAAGAATGGGAAACTGATAATCTCAAGAGTTCAAAGGTGGCTCAGTCAGTCTTGAGCTGGATTTAAATCAAGTTTTCCCCAACAGAGGGGAGCATGCCATAATACCATTCCCCTTTCCAGGGAATTGTTCCGTGCCTGTATGAATGTTACATGTCAGTATGGTCAGCCTGCTTTGTGCTTGACTGAGCCTTGCTGGATAGTTTTGGCAGGACCTTTGGTTTTGAGTCTGGATTTATTCTCCTGTAAGCTTGAAGCAGATTTTAAAATTGTTGTGTAAGGGTTTGTGCAGATGTCCCTGCTCTACATTTTCACATTTACGTACATAGTGTCTGAAACTGTGTTGATCATCAGAGGTCAACAAATTATCTACAGATAATCTAAACCCTTAGAACTGGCATAGTCTTTCATCAAGCCATGATCTGATCTTATCTAATGGAGTGGTTTGGAACTGTTCTCCACTTGCCAGAATAAGTACCTCGTGGTGGGTGGCACAATTGGATGCGTACTTCTGTAAAGCATGGGGTTGGATTTTGCTGTACGGAAAAATAAAGTTGCACCAACTATTTCCATTTTCATAAATTTCTCTCTCTGTAAATGGCCTCACTGACCACTGTTCTCAATACCTGATATTTTTGTAACTGGGCACTACTGATTCTTTGTTTTTTAAAGCTGTTTTAGTTTTTTATTAAAAAAGCTTTGGCCTTACAGATCTCTCTATGCCTGAGACTAGCAATGAATCAAAGTGGCCCTTGAAAATGTGAACGCTGTGAAACTGCCACATGATGCTGTGGATGCCAAGCTCTCCTAATTTTAGAATAGGATTGGACAGGTCCAGTGGAGGTTGTTAAATGTCTCATAAAATTCCCAAGGTGAAAATTATCAGAAGCTGGAAGAACTTTTGGAGAAAACTACTGCTCTGTGCCTGCCTTGCTTGTGCAGCCTTTCCTAGGTGCTCATGTTGGGTAGCTGGCAGGCAGGATGCAGGGCAAGTACACAATTCTCCTCTAGAAGGTAGAAGTTCATACTAAATTTCAGTGCAGTCTCTTAGTTCAGACAGAAGTTTTCAAGATTGTTTTCCCAGTTTGTGGTGTTTCTGCTGCTGAATTACTTCCATTTTCCTCTCTCCCTGGTGCAGAATCTCATCAATGAGGGGTTTGCTGTTGCTCAGCTTGTAAACCAGCTGCATGACACAGTTGTGGAGAGCGAAGATTACAGTGACAAGCAGAAATCTGTCATAGTTGAGAAACTTGCGGTAAGTCGAGCTCAAGTTAAAAAAAACCCCCAAAACGAATCTCCACAGATTAATTTTGTTTGCATAGTCTTTCTCAAGAAACTGGGAGGATTTCATGATGATTTTTTTGTTCCAAATGGTTCTTGGTAGAACGTAAGTTTTTGTCCTGAGAAATGTCATGAGAAGGAATTGAAATCCAGTTAAGAGAATTATTATCCATATTAAGTTGTTCTAATGGGATTAAGTCAGCACTTAAAAAAAAGTTAGGAGCTGCAAAATGCAGGGTTTTTGTCCTGGTCGTAAAATACACCTTTCCAAAAAAGAAAAGGATCATTAACTTGCTAAATTTTGACAAAGAAGAAAAGCCAGCTGTGGTGGAGGTTTTGCTAAGCTCATTGCAGACAGGCAGATGGTGTCGATGGCCTGCAGTGATGCTCCTGGCAGGGGGTTGCAGAGCCAATGCATCCCTTTGTGTATGGAACTGCCATGGTGTGGCCTCCTCTAGGCGATGGGAGGCTGGAGCTGATTGTTCCTAGTCCAGTATGAGGGGTGTGTGATGGGTGACTGCTGAAGAAATCTGAGCCAATCGAGTAAACAGCTTGCAAACTTCTTGTTCTTCATTGTACCCCAAGACACACCTACCTTCAGCACCACCATTTTTGGAGGGTTTTACCTTTTGTATTGTCTGCAGGAAGTGGACAAATGCCTGGCAGATGGTGCTGATGAATTCTTGCAGCTGATGAGTCTCTGTGCCCTTGTGATGCAGCAGCTCACACAGAACACCTGACTCCTCCAGCAGCCCTTTGTTCCATGGGTGGCTGGGGCTCTGAGAGCAGGGACGTGTGTACTTGTATACTGGTTTTTTTTGCAATAAAAGGACTGCTCTGTTGTTGGAAAAGCTCAGGCTGGAATATTTTATTCCATTTATTTTTACACTGGGTAAAGAGCAGAGGGGTCAGTAATGCTCCCACTATGCAGTTGTGTGCACTTACACACGGAAACATAAATGTATCAAGAATTAGTGTCTACCTACAAAAGCCTTCAGCTGCAAGCAGAGACAGAAAGATGGTATTCCTTTATTAGCCCATACTAGCATTGAACAGATTTACTTTGAAAAACTGTCACATCCCTATAGAACACAGCTTCAGGCTCCACCCAGCTCCTGAGAGAGCACATCCCATGCCACCACCATCTTCTCGTCCTTTAGATTTCAGGATTGCAAAAATCACTTTCTAGTAAACATATTTCAATTTTATTTTGCTCAAGCTACCTAAGAAAAAATCTGCAGTAAAGGGTAGGTCATGTTCTAAAGATGTTACATAAATTTCTGATCACCTCACTCCATTTGTGCTCCCAAACCCAATTTTTTAAGGCTGACCGGGATGACAAACACAGGTCAGTGGTGGCTGAGCATCTTTGGGGCATATCCTTTCAGAGATGCTGCTTTGAGCACCTGTCTCACCTTCGTGAATGGTTTGAGAAAAGTGCCCTTGGCCAGCCCTTAGAGGCACCAGTGACGCAGTGCCGTGAGCTTTTTCATGAAGCCAGGACCAATTTTTAAGTGAGTTTTCTACTCTGATGAATGGGTGTTTCAGTGCTAAGGACACAGATCAAGCACCCCAAAGCTTTGTCACCCAGGGGCAGACTGGCACTTGCTCACCCTGCACTAGAGTCCAGAACCACCCCTGCAATTAATGACAAAGTACAGAACATCTGGGCACAAACACAAAGCGGCCTGCTGGGCCCTGGCAGGAGCTGCCACCTTCAGCTCCTACCCTGAGAGAGACCAGGCAGCTGTTGCCCTCCCCTCAACCCAAGAAGCAACTATTTACAATTTAAGTGAATATAGAAGTATTTTATTGAACATTCAAACTTCATTAAGACATGTGCAATATGGCAAATTTTACTGGGTTTAACCCTAACTAAGACAATAGTATGATTGCTTGCTTGCTGGGGCTTAGCAACAGGGTCCAGATCACACTTACCACTAATTAAATACTTTATTGAATAAATACATATGAAACAAAAATGCATTTTAATGCTCTTATAAAAGTTTTAGAGATTTTGAAAGGCCTTTCCAATTTAATCTGAGGTGTAAGTACATACAATAAAGGAAGGTAGGCTAGTTTAACATAATTGGCTGACTTTATACAGCACTTATATCTTTTAGTCCATAAGTAAATTATTAAATGATAAAGAACATCTAATACAACCACTTCTATGGAACTAGGAAATAAATTTCTAATAAAGAAAAAATTTACAGACCCCATGACTTTCCACCCAACCCCAACAGTCTAACCCTAAAGTGGACAAAGCCAATGGCTTTCCCCACAAGAGCTCACGACAGAAAGTCGCTTCTCTTATCAAAAATCTGTATTTCTGATCCGTAATGAGCATTGAGACAAGATTCAATATATCCCCAAAGAAAGAAGCACAATGCGCGTTGTGAATCGCCTATTCAGCAACAGCGAGCACTGGATTCACAACCACCTCATCCCGGGGACTAAATGAGATCAGCCACATTCATCGGCATCTCCTCCACTGTAGTATTGTAGAAAGTCTCAATGTCTCGCAGGATCCTCTTGTCCTCTTCAGTGACAAAATTGATAGCCACACCTTTTCTGCCAAAACGGCCACCCCGGCCAATTCTGCACAAAAAGAAAACACATTTACACCCAAGTTAACCACTCTCATCTGCTTCACACATTTGCAAGATCCATTCATTTAACTGCTGCTCTTATCTGCCACTGGCCAGTCTATGCTGCCTTTACAGGACCAGCTGCCACCCAAGTCACATCTGGTCAGGAAAAACCAGCAGCTGGTGCCAGCAGCACAGCAGGTCCATCCCATGGTAGGCAGCAGGGCACACACAGTTACTCTTTGGCTGCAAAGTAAGATCTTTATTTAATGGTTGGTGCTGTGTTCTGAGGTCCAGAGTCAGTCTCCCTCCCCTCTGTTCAACTACACACCCACCACCCCTCATGCATCCAATCCCAAGCACAGAGCACACAGAAGACAGGCCATTGTTTAACAATCAGACTGTTACTAAATTAATCCAATTACATCCAGTAACATGGAACAGCACACTCAATTTCAGACTTTTAGTTCAGCCTAACCGTTTCCAGTGGGAAAACTTAGGGTTTTTGTTGGTTCTGTTCTAAAGAGCAAAATCCCAGTTCAACATTTTTGTGTAAGCCCACTTCAGTCACTAACTCATCAGTGCATACGGTTTAGTTACACCCACCATCAGCTCCATCTTCCTACAGACTGCACAACAGAGCACCTTGCCAGCAAGAGCTAAATACACAGAAAGGGCTCATAAAATTTAGGGAATAATCATGACAAAGTAAATAAATAAATACCAACTCGCTCTTTATTCAAACTGTGCCGCTTACGAATCCACGTCCTAAATTACGTCAACGTCGTTTCTGAGCACCATCTTGTGTCATCAACTGCTGCTATCGACTCCTGTATTTTTTTACATCAAGTAACAAAGCACAGTTTACTTAATTTAGGGACAGTCACTAGAAGCAGTTAACTAAACCTAGGGAAACAAATTGCTACCAGAAGACAAACACCACAGAGAAGAATCCCACTGAAGAGCCACCAAGAGCAAACATGGCACACAGAATATGAACACAGCTGGACCTCCACAAGTGGAGGCAGCCCTATACAACTCATTTGCTAGAAGTAGTAAAGTCTGCGGTCACTGAGCAGCAACTACTCAAAATCAGCCAGAACACCCCAGACCAAGCTGACGCCGCTGTCAAGTTGCTGCACTGGTTATGGTTTCAAACTCGTACATCCCAGCCTACATGACAAAAGGCAGTTCAGTCACTGGCGTTTTCCCCACATCTCCAAGAATCATCAGCTATCACTGAATCTGTTACACATCTAAGTTTTCCCACTGCTTTAAGTGTCCAAAAGCTCTGCTCCTCCCTCGTTTCAGAACCACAGCTGCACAAGGCAGGGCTTTTTAAAAGCCAATCCACAACTGGTTTTGCCCTCTGCTACCTTTGAGCAGTTACTGTATGCATGGATGCAGAACACCTCTGATTTTGGTAAGGACTACGAAGAACAGGCGAGGGTCTGTGCCAGTGCCCACATTCAGCACAGCACACAGACCAGTGGGCAGAGCAAACTGACCTGTGAATGTAGTTCTCACGATTGGTCGGCAGGTCGTAATTGATAACCAGAGACACTTGCTGCACATCAATGCCACGAGCCTGGAAAGCAACACCAAGTCTTTAATGCAAGTCATGGGCATTTTTAAATGTGTACATATCCCAGAGCTTTTGTCAACCACATCGTTAGTTATGAACTACAACTGTGTAGTCCACAGTGGAGCATGGTCTTTGCTCTTCCAAAAAGCTCCCAGTAGTTCAGGCTACAAAAACCATCACCAAATTATGAAGCTTTTGGCACAAGGTTGTTAACAGGAACACGTTCAATATAAGACAATACTCACCAGCAAGTCAGTAGTGATCAGGACACGGCTTGACCCTGATCTGAACTCTCTCATGATAACATCCCGTTCCTTCTGGTCCATGTCACCATGCTGGGGAATTAAACAACAAGCTGCAATTACTACAGTTCCAATGCTCCAAAGTGGAATTATCCTTTGAAAAACAAAGGCATGTATGAAACCCAGCGTCCCTACCTGCTGTGGGAACAAAGCAGGTAGGGATAGAAAGGAAGCATTTTACTTTAAGCAGGGGGAACGATAATACAGCACTGCACAGCTATATTATAACTTTCCTGCTTCTCACTGATATCCCTCATTATCATTTCTTTTCAAGTACATACAGGGCATTTCAGAAGTTATGTGGAAGTACCACTTCTTACCAGAGCTGAGACTGTGAAGTCCCTGGCATGCATTTTCTCCGTAAGCCAGTCTACTTTTCTCCTTGTATTCAGGAAAATAACAGCCTGTGTAATGGTCAGTGTCTCATACAGATCGCAGAGAGTATCCAGCTTCCATTCCTGAGGAGAACAAAGATCGTCAGGAAATGCATCATGCCACTGACAGGTCACTACATAACAAGAATCCCAAACAAGGAATAAAACTCAAATACAACAACCAACTACACATGCTGCACATGATGTGGAAACTAAGTTTTTGCATGAACTGTTGCACCAAATCTTTAGACACAGGACACTGGACATTAAGAAAGAGGTCCACCCTAGTCATTTCTGACCCAGTGCATAGTTGCTCTTCTTCTTGTATGTACTCTACTAGCATTATTGCAGAAACCAAAGCTCAGCCTTAGTTTTTGCAATTTTAGCACAGTGCTTTAACAAGAAGGTAAGAGAACTTAACTCCTGCTAGAGCAAATATAACCAATACCAACCTCTCTCTCAACATTAATGTAGAACTGCTTAATACCCTCCAGAGTCAGCTCTTCCTTCTTCACCAGAATACGGATGGGATCTCTCATGAACTTTTTGGTCACTTCCAACACATCCATTGGCATTGTAGCTGACAGCAACACAACCTAGAACAGATTACTCTGTGTTAGCACATACCCAGTACACCAATTTTGGTTTGTACAATCCAGTTCTCATCCACACTGTAACCCAATCTGCATCCATCAATTTAACCATGTAAAAGCTTTTTACCTGGATGTTTGTGCTTAGTTTTTGGAAGATCTCATAAATTTGATCCTTAAATCCACGGCTCAACATTTCATCAGCTTCATCCAGAACAAACATTTTGATCCATTTTGGTGCTATTGGAAAAAAAGTAGCACCTCATGAAGTTTCAGAAATACACAATCCTTCACAAACACCACTCTCCTTTAGTACTAAGCTTTCCAGCACAACTCTCTACAATGACAACAAATGCAGTAAAGCTCTTAGTGATTTATATTGCAAATTTATGACCAAGAGCACAGTGAGATTCATACTTACACAGATAGCGCCTGTTTAACATATCAAACACACGCCCTGGAGTTCCGACCACGATGTGCGGAGCCTCAGCCTGGAGTTTCTGCATTTCATTGCGCACATTTGTACCACCAATACAAGCGTGGCATGTTGCTCCCATGTAGTCTCCAAGGGCCAGGATGACCTTCTGAATCTGAAATAGAACCTTCCATTAGCAGTTTGTGGAACAAGAAAACTTAAGCCCCATTATCACTTGCTTCTACAGACTTTGGAAGCCAAAACAGCAAACAAGAACTATGCAGCTCCTAGAACTGAGAGCTGCTAAAATGACTCTGCCCAACTTCACATTATCACATTGTTCACTAGAAGTTCTTAAGTCAGAGGGGCACTAAAGTCATAATTTTGCCCTTACTAGTTCAACTTCCTGAACAAGTGACTGTCAAGAGACAGTAACTAAGCTGAAAGCAGGGCCATCATAAGTGAGCTCAAGCTCTCAGCTGCTCAGGCCTGCACATTAAGCACTTGTACACTTTTCTGTGAACTCTCTCCAAAGGCACCACAATTTACCAGGCTTCCAAACAAGTCTCACCTCAACAACAGCTTTAGAGTAGAAAAGGCTTAACATTCTGATCAAAGGCTCTTACTCATTTTTTACATTTTTTTGGTGCAATTTAATATGTTTAGGTTTACTCTGAAGAATTGTCTCTGTAGCACAAGTATTTCAAAACGTTCTAGTGGAAAATTGCAGTAAGTTTTCTACTTTGAGTTGGGTTCAATATTTAAAGACCCCACATTACTGATATACTAAGAATTTAAGGGTTCTTTAAGTTCACACACCCACTTAGCATAACAGAATGCCAAGCCTCGAAGGTGAAAGAGACATGCAATTACATTGTCAGGAAAACATACAAAGATACAAAACCAATCAAGTAACCACATGTGCACTGCAGTTTTCATGTTGCACAACTGTGCTCAACTTCAAATAGCTTCCAAAAAGGTTAAATTTTGTTTCCACTCAGAACACTGTGCTTTAGTAATTTTACGTTTTCTGAAGATGCTCCCTCCACTTTACACACAGCACAGCAGCTGGCTCCTGCATCCTTGCCCCAGCACACCCTCCACGTGCTTCAACTTGGCTCTTCAGGGAAGCAGAGAACTTGTGGGACAGAAGCCAGTTTGTATCCCCCATTACCTCACATAAAAAGGGTTCTGAATGGATATTAATTACAGTCCATTAAGAAGTCTGTTGTCTCACAGTTGTGAAACCTGAAACCTATGCAACACACAAGGTTTTTGTTTTGTTTTTAAACTACACTATCAATACCTGTTGAGCCAGTTCTCTGGTAGGGGCCAATACTAGTGCCTGGGACTCCTTGAGATCAATCTCCAACTGCTGCAGGATGGAAATAGCAAATGTGGCTGTCTTGCCAGTACCTGACTGAGCTTGAGCAATCACATCATACCCTAAAAAAAGTAGGATACACATTTACTGCTCCCACACAGGTCATTCATGTTAGTTTTATTTAATTCCCTTTGAAGTAAGTGATCAGTACCAAAGAGTTCTCTCCATTTCAGGTCAGTCCCGAAAGATGGTGTACCATCATATCACTTGTTCAATGAAGATTAAAAATAGGTATTACTGCACACTAATAAAACAACACACAGATTTTACAGTGCTTTCCTAATTATCCGATGTTGATATCAATGCATCGCCCGCATACCTTTGATGCACGGAATAATAGCTCTCTGCTGAATAGCTGAAGGCTTCTCAAAACCATAAGCATAAATGCCCCTGAGAAGGGATTCTTTTAAATTCATATCATCAAAATTGTCAACAATCTCATTCCAATTGCTCTGTAATAAAGAAACAAAGAATAGGAAACATTAAATCCAAAACTTATCTCCATCAGTGATTAAATTCTCAGGTCAGTTTGCAAGTGCTCACCTCGATGACACCATCGGGCTCCATTCCCTCTGGGCCGCCATGGTCTCTGCCGAGAAACAAAACACGTTGTTAGCACAGGAGGAACCAACACACAGAAGCGAGCTAACACCTCGCCTGCGCGACTCGTGACAGATCATTCCAGCAGGTGCTCTGCCCTTCTGCCAACGGACCAACTCCCACCCCTCTTTCTCACTGGCCTGGGCGCCACTAAACTCCATTCCCAGCTCCCGGGGCCGGGCCCGATGCCGCGGGGATGGGCGCGCGCTCCCGCGGCGCTGCGGGGGGAGGGGGGGCGGGCGCGCTCCCGGCGCTGCAGCGGATCCCCCCGCCCCGCCCCGCCAGGGAACTCTCGCGAGAGCTCCACCCCTGGGATTGCGCAAACCGGGCGCTGCGGGCGGACGGCGCCGGGCGATGGTCCGGGGGGGTTACCCCCCTCCAAAAAATATAATGGTCTCGCCCTCAGCGCGGCCCGACAACCCGGGGCGAACCAACCGCGCGAGCGAGAACAGAATGCCAAGAAAAAAATGCACATCAAGGCGTTTAAACATTTAAACTACCACTCAGCTATGTAAGAATTCATTTTAAAAAAGCCCTTTTTAGAGCTGAATAAATTGCAAAGAAAGCCAGTAACGAAAAGCGAGCCCCGAGGACTAGAGCTAAACCGTTGCTGAACCGCGAGCAAGGGTAGCGCAGCGACCGAAACGTCTAGAACGGGAGGGGCCAGGGCGCATTGACCACAGCTCCCGGCCTTCTCCAGGGCCCTCCGGCGCCCACTCCTCCCCCCACTCTCAGTTTTTCCCCTCTCCCCGGCCACTCCCGTACAACCCATTGAACCCCCGAAGGAGGAACAGGCCCGGGCCCAGGCCCCCTGTCATACCTGCTATAATCCGCGGAGCCCCCTGACATGTTCCGATCACCAGCTCTGTCCTCAACTGAAAAGGCAAGCCCTCCGCGGCGCCCGCCTTATATATCCGCCCCGCTGCCGGACTCGTTGCGCTCTGCTCTGCGCATGGATATACACCTCATGCCACAGGCTAAAAAGCAGGAATCTCCCCAGATTGAGCCCCCTTTCCCAAGAGATTCCCGTCACGCGACTGTTTGAGTTAATCCGAAGGTTGTATTTCAGCCACTCGGGGCTGCGAGGTTAGCGGGAACATGGAACTACTTTTCCCCTCAGAAGGCGGAAGGATATTGCACCATTGAGTGCGTCACAGCGCCTCAGTCCTTCCTCCCTCTGCCTCCCCCTCCCCCCCGCGCACGGGGTTTCCCGGCCCGGCCCGTGCTGCAGCGCAGGGCGGGAAGGGGCAATGGCGGCGTCGGCCGGGCCGGGCTGGGCTGAGGGGCCCGGAGCGGCCCTGCTGCAGCGTCTGGGGCGGCATGGCGGCATAGCGGCCCCCTGTTGCTGGCCGCGTTTCCCCCGCCGTGTTGGTTGTTTTTAAAGCTCCGGAATCGGGGGATGACTGAGGAGAGGGCAAGAGCCGTCCTTGGGTGGAGGCAGGCAGCCGCGCATCCGCCCCATCCGCACACAGAAATGGCTCCCGCCTCCTCCTCCCTGACAGGCGAAACATGCCCCGAGCTCTCCCCCCGCGCTCCCGGGGCCGCGTTGATCATGGGGGGGCCGCGCAGGGAGCTCACGGAGGAACCGTGAGGCGAAGGGGGAAGATGGAGGCGCCTCTTGAGGGTTCCCCATACCCCGGCCCCGGGCTGACGCCCTGTGCAGGCCGGCGGACCCGTGCCTGAATCCTTGAAACTTTTCCCGAAGCGCTAAGGGTGGATCATTCCTGAAGGGCATGCAGGCCTGTTTGTAGGAGGGGGTTAGGTGGTCCTCGGGGTGTTGCCGACAGCACGGTTCTGTGATGTGCTGCAGATTACAGTACAACGTTGTCCGAGAAATACCTGTCAAGAGTGATTTAAAGGTTAGTGCAGTCCAAAATAAAGCACTAAGAGAACTGTTACTGTGCAAACCGATTCCATGATCATGCCCTATGCTTTCATACTGTGGTAGAAAAAGTACTGGTAATTTTAATGCTGTTCTCAGGTTTCACAATAATCTATTCATCAATATTTCTTATGTAAGCAAGTAATACAAATTGTAAGCAATATTTTTGTGCCAACTTTAGAGGGTTTATGTGTAGCACTTCTCAAACCTGTTTCCATAGTGATTATATATGAGCAAAGGGAGGCAGTGTGTGAAAAACTCGACCCTTGTCTAGAATATTGTAAATTGTGTAGAACCATCTAGAATATCCATAAAGGGAATCTCTCAAAGACTGTATATACCTTAAGTCTTCCTGTGGTAGCATCTGTTGGGACAATATTTGTAGAAATAATACAACTTACCACTATCCCGGGAAAATTACATAAGAGCAGCTCCACTGTCAACCCACCGTAATGCTCTCAAGTTTTGTCCACCCATGCTGGGTAGAAAATACTGAGGATACCTCTTGTGTTTGCAGTTCAGATGGACACGCAACAATAGCCAGAGGCCTTTTAAATTCATAATGCCAGTTTGCATGGACTGTTAACCTCTGGTTGTTGAAGAAATGGGATGGACTGAAGAAAGAATGTGAACACAGATTTGGGCTGGCACAATTAGATTTCCCACTAAAGTGACTTTGAGTCTAAATGGAGAAATAACACTACTGAATATTTGTTAAGGATCTTGAATATTTATTAAGAAATCAGTTGAATTTGATTTGTTGAATACTTTTATTTAAGTACTGCCTGTAAGTCTTAGTATATTTGCAAACCTGAGAGGAAAAGGTTTCTGGACATGTGGGAATTTCAGGAAGGTAAGCATCATTCTTCAAAGACTTGAGATGACATCTCAGAAAAAGTATCTACTTTTTCTGTAAAGAAATTAGTGTCGTCTCAGATTACCCGTGTATTCAGATCACTTTGAGAGTTCAGATTTGAGAATAGTTTTTCAGTAACAAGGTTTTCATGGCTTTCTTTAAGGAGAAACTGTTCTCATTGCTCTAGCTTGCTGCAAGTCTTGTATTACTTCACTTGGTCAAACTTCATTCTGTAAAAAAACCCCAAAAAACTATTAAAAAAACCCCAGAAAATTTTTTAAAAATTATTATCTTCAATCAAGGTGCAATATTTAAAATTGATATTTACTGTCTAAAATAATGAGGAGTCTCTTGATCAGATGCCAAGATTTCTTGGCATTAGGCAACTACAGAGCCAAACCGTGGTGCCTGCCCTCCGAGCTCCTGATCACTGGCCTTTATAGAAGAGCTTGAAACTTCTGTGTCTCTGAGGATTTTGTTCATCTCTGATTTACCCAATGCGTAAGTATAAAGAAAAGCCTGTGAGCGTATTGGTATCTGCTGTCACGTGGTTGTGGCAGAGTTTGGCAGAGTTGGACTAATCGAATTATTTGGTCATGTTATTTGCTCTGGTTCCTGGTTATTTTAATGCAGTGACAGTCCTTGGTCCAGTGGCCCCTTGGCAGATACTCTATTTGCCTTAAGTGTTGTATGACTGGAATGATGAAATTATGATTTAAGAAACAAATCATCAGTTCCCACGTGAAAAGCATTTATTCATATGAATGTTGCACATCAAGGTATATGAGGAAAGGAACCCAGTGTTTCCTCCTGTGGAAATCATTGGCTTTTTTCACCAAATGAAAAGATGAAAGAAATTTTGTTTCATTATCTCTGAGCAAATGGTTGGAAACACAGAATCGGTCTCTTTTTGTGAAACAAGATAGCATATATCCAGGCTTCTTGTACTAGCAATGACCGCTAACTGTACTAGAGGAAAAAAATTCTATGTCTTAAACCCTTTAAAACCCATGTACGGTGTTTGAGAATTCTCTTTGGTTGCATTAGGGCAAACAGCTGTTTCATGTGATTTCATATCTAAGTTGTGTATTTTTAGGCCAGTGTTAGCCATACTCTGCCTCGAATTATTTGTGTTCTGAACATGAAGCATCATAGTGAAAGGTACCAAAAGGTCAGATTTTGTTACTGACTAAAATCTTGGAATGACACTGGGATTTCATATGGTCCCCTGGCTTTAAATCTGATTAAGCTTTCTAGAGCAGCCTCAACTGAAAACTTGCTCCCCAAGGACCAGGTTCATGTTATCATCAGACAGAAGAGATACCAAGAAGACACTAAATAATATATCTGTGCTACTAAAGATAGGATCCACAGCCACATATATATGTGCACCTAATATACTTCAGTAGATGTTTCCCAAAAAGACAATCCCAGTGAATCATGAGCTCTTCAGTGAGAGTGAACATAATTATACATTTATTAACAGGGGTAACAGATGGACTAGCTGGTTTAGCAGCTGGGTTTCCAGTGATTATTCATGCGGATTGAAGTAAGGAATGACGTATCTAAAGAAAGCAGTAGGAGCTGACACCTACTGAAACTGAGCTCCAGTTGAGCAATCTCTGCTCACCAATATTCTGGCAAAGGCGATGGTACAATTTGCATTAGGAAATCTCAGAAATCTCCTTGTAGAAATCTCATAGCATGATTAGAATTTGCCATTAAACTGTCAGGTACTTCACAGGAAACCTGCAAGATCCCAGAGTTCTGGATTTGGAAGTCTGGTGCAAGAGTTCAGACTATGTATTATTTGATTGCCATGACTAGCAGGGCAAGGAAAGTAATGGTAAACATGACAGTAGGTCATGTTAAGGATCAAGATGATTTGTTAGGGTGCTGTTAGCCAGAATTAATGTTTTTCAGTTTGTCAGTCCCAAAGGATCCTGCCTAAACAAAAGCGCACTTCCTCAGATGTAGGAGTGGATAGGAAAGATTCTGGAAAACTTCCAGGGCAGAAAGAAAGTCCAAATTCCAGGAGTCCCATGCTTATTATTTAAATGCAGTCAGGGTTTCATTAATGCTAACATGCATTTTTGGTCATTCCACTGAAATGACAATCTAAACAATCTCAACAATAAGAATTTATAAGATGCAGTGGTTTTTATGGACTGAGAATGCTGGCTTTGTATTCTGTAGTATCTCTGTAGTATGTGTGTAATCTGAAATGTACATTATGATGACTTTAGTACATTGGGCTGCTAGGCTTGCTTTGTCATCCTTTTTTAAAGTTATTTTACAACTTCATTATATTTTGACAGATATTTCTAGTCTTTGTAACTCTAGTCAAACTGGTGTTTTGAGATCTCAGTGATGTCCCTGTTGAATGAATTGAAAGTACATCCTGACACAGAATTTCTTCACCCAGTCAAAGTTCCATCTAACTGAATAGTTGTGCACTAGACCAATAAGTAACATATCCAAAGATGCCTAAATTACTTAGGTGCCAAGCACTATGGAAAGCCAGTGGGATTTAAACTGCTTTGCCTGATGTAATTGTCCCACATGCTCAGTCTATTCAAGATATTCAGGCTTGTGCAGAGGATATGGGGTGGACGGGGCCTTTTGCTGGCCAGCTGACTCACTTGTCTGAAATGTATGTGGGGTGGTTTGTGGCTTGTGCTTCCTAATTGCTTGGAGCACACGTCTCCAAGGAGTGTTCCTGCTTCAGTTTTGCATAGTTTTGTTTCCTAGCCTAAATTCTCTCACTCCCGGTTAGATTTTTTTTCTTGATTATATTAATTTGTTAAACTGTTAAAGACTAATTTACTTTGGTTTTTTTAAAAGAAATAGCAAAGTTGTGTGAATTTAATCTTTCAGGTTACTAATCCATTAATTCATCTCCTTTTAGAGTTTGGAGTTTAAATTCAGACTCATAGTGACCTTCCTGCTTTCAGAGATTTGCAGTTACCTTTATGTATTTCTCATTCTGGAATAAGGAAGTTCTCTGAATTTTTAAGAAGGATGATTTCTCTTTTATGCAGTGGGACAGTTCTTGTAAACTGCTGCTGAAAGGAAGCGGCAGAAGTGTTCTGGGCCCTGAGAGGAACCTTGGATTCTTAGCCCTGTCTCAGAGAGTCAAAAAATCTAAAGAACTAAGGGAAGTTAAATATTACTTATTCTTATAGTGGGTATATGTAGTTTCATTCAGTGGCCTTTGAATTTGTGAAAAAATTCCCTTTTACTTTGGTTAGCATTATGTTGGGCTTCTAACAAAAAACTAGGTTTGATTCTAGAAAATCAGTATTACCTTTCTTAGTGGAAGTATGTAAATTACTGTAAATTCTTTAAATTAGTGTAAAGTAAGAAAACTATCATATGGAATCACTTATGGTGGTCTTGTAATTTTAGTAGCAATTCTGGTAATAAGAAGAATGTTGGCAAAATAAAATCTTAACTCAAATACTTGAAACAGAACTAAGCTTTTCTTTCTTATGATTTTAGTAGTCATTCAGTCCTCTGCATGCTATAAAACTCAATAGTTACTGTTTGAGGTCTTGAATGTTCTTCTTGATTGAGCAATTAGGTTCTTTGTTTCCAAGTTTTCAAGGTTCGTAGTCAGGCCCAGGACATAAAATCGGCTTAGCTCTGTTCTTTAAGGACTCCTAGTGTGACCACAGACTGTAATTTTAGCACTAAAATTGAGCAGATGATATTTTTTAGAGACTTGCCATTGGCTTTTATTGGAATGAGAGCTCTCTTTGCACTTCAGTTTTCTCCTCTGTAAAGTGGGAGTGATAGTATTTGCCTCAGAGGTTATATGTGGGCAAGTCCTTGAAAAATGTGGGGATCAGTAATGGAAGGAGGTCTAGAAATCTTTGATAGAAGTTTCATGCTACTTTCAGGGTAGAATTTGTTCTTTATATTACAAAAGTAAATAAAGCTGAGAGATGAACCAGGTGGCAGCTGCTGATAACATCCTGACACAGTTGTGGTTACATTTATTTTTAAAGTTATGAAATAGTCCCTGTCATATATTTCTGTGAGATAATCTGCAAAGAACAGTTTTTCCAATTCTGAGAGAAAGGTAAATATAAGCCTGTGCATTATTTTGGAGAAAACACTTTTCCTTCTGCCTATTAGTTAACCATCTCTGCACATTATTTATTCTCATGATTATACAAATTTGCAATCCACTGACATTGCTTGAGTTTATTAATTTCTGATTTCAGTTGTTTAATTTTTGGAACAGCCACTACAGGCAGACTTATCTCTGTATTTAATTTGAGTACTTTTCCTTATTGGTAAAAAGTTGAGTGTTATGTACTTGGTAGGAGGAAGTAATGCGTGTGAACCCAGCCCAAAATGGAAAGACCTAAAAGGCCAAGCAGGTCTTTGATTTTTGCAGGGGTAAATTCATGGGACCAGTTTGTGGTAAAAAAAGTAATAATCTCTAATGTATGTTGTAGATATGTACACCTTGATAGATGCCCTGTGTCCTGACTGATGAGAGCAAGCCATATGACTCTGTCCTTCCCCACCCAACTCACGCTTTTGGACATCAGAACAAACACTGTGCTTTTCAGAGTGTATGTGCAGTGCTGTGAGTTATGAGGGCCTATCTCAGATTAGTGACCGCAAAATGTCTGCGTTTATCAACTGATACAGCATTGCACAGAGAGCTTTGCTATGAGTGTCTTACAGGTCTTTATTGTCAGAATATTTCAAACACGTACATCCCTAAGCAGCAAGATATCGCCGAAATTACTTCATTTTTCCTTAACAGAAGCTCTTTCTGTCCATATCCGACCTTGCAAATTAACTGAATTCTCTTGTTTCTTCTCTATCAGAGCATTTTAACCTTCAAAACAGTATTTTGCAGTTTATAGATCTTGGTGCAACATGTAAAGGTGAGCAATAAAGCTAAATACTTCATTGTAAATGAAATGAGCTGTGTAATCAGAAGTATTGCCTCAAGGTAAATCTTAATTTCTACGAACTGAAAGTTTCCTACTGAGATTTACTTTTCATAAGAACAATTGAGACTGTTCATTTCTTCAGATAACTATAGCTCGGATTCCCCAAGTTTTGTTTCTGTCACTGATACTGGCACACTGTGTAACTATAGATGAGCAGTTTCAGCCGTGTGCCCTTCTTTTATCTGTTTGTAAAATGGAAATTATCATCTCTCTTTGAAGAATCTCTTAGATTGTAAACTGTTTAAAGCTGGGACTGATTGCTTTGTGTGCTATGCTTCAGCCTGCAAAGCAGTGAGCTCCAAGTGGGGAAAAGTTTAAAAAAAGTTTCAAAAATTAATCAAGATAAGCATCGTGACTTGTTTAATGATTTTGTTTGTGTGTTTTCTTAATCCTTTTGAGATTTTTTTTTAAATTAAAAGTGTAATTATTCCAGGGCTTTTTTCTTTAACAGTGTTAAAGAGATGCATGTTCTTGTCATGGTAGAGTCTGAAATGTGTCCCCATGAAGCTGAAGTGCCAAGTGAGCTGCTAAATGTAACTGTCCTGCTCTTTTGTTTGGTGCTATGAGGCCTCTGTAGGCCAGTCCTTAGCTCCAATTGTTTGTGCTTCAGCCCATCCCAAAATGCTATTATATATTATTTTGTATGCTAAATGAATATTGCCAGATAAGACAAAACTGAATGTGTGATGTGCTGGATTCTTTTCCTCCCAGGTTGTGCCTGGGAACAGCTGCCCCCGTTTTCCAGCAAGTGTGAACATGGACTGATGCAAGCACAGACGGGATGCAGGTGATCCCTTTACTTTAGGCAGGAGTAACTGTGGGGTTGCTGGTGCTAATCGAGGACATGAGCTTTAACACATCATGTCACAGCAGCTGGCAGTGGCCACAAACCTTTGTTCTTTGCACAGCAGGAGGCAGAAATGCAAGTTCATGCTGAATTGCAGGAATATATTGATTCATTTATTTTGTGCATGTAATGAAAGTTAGTAGATTATAATTTACTGGCAGTTTTTTGCAGTATATAAAGAGAATGTATGTGCCTTTATTCAAAGTACTTTTATCTTGTGCTAGGTGCTTGAATTTAAGAGCTTCTGATATAATTGTTTCTGAGTCTGAAGTAGTTATTTGCTGTCATTCAGCATTTATTTGTAGCTCATTCTTCTGATTAGTTTTAAAGTAACAAAGTCAGGAAAATCCTAATTTCCAACCAGGCAGATATTATAGTACTTGGTAACCATCCAATTACTAGTAGTTTTTCTTTGCTTGTTTTTGTTCTCTAAAGCTTGTGTTACCATTTTTAAATGTATGCTGATACATATTTTCCAAGAGTTACAAGACTACAAGATCTTGTATGCCATTATTGCTTTTATTTCAGCAGTATTTTAACAAATGAACCACTGATTTAATTTAGGTACTAATAACAAATAAAGCAAGACTCAGTCAAACAATCAGGACTTCATTTGGATGTGATACTATGTGTGTCTTAAGCTCAGAATTCTCTTTTTTCACCTTTCTGTCCAAGAAAGCTGAGTTATCACAAAGATGATTTTACAGTTAATTACCTAAAAGGAGTTCTCTGATTTCCTGTACTATTATTCATTTGCATTGTTAACATTCATCTCTTCTGGGAATGTGTACCTCCGGGAACACACTTTTTTTCTGAAATAATTGTGGAATTGTGTTTTTTAATTTATATCACATCAGAATTGTCTTTGCTGATTTCCTGAGCAAACAAACAAACTATGTATCTTTATGCAGAAGGAAAGAGAATGAAGTGAGAACTGTAAAGGACTGCTGCCTCAGAACTGCTGTTGCCATAGAGCTGCTAACGAGAAAAAAACTGCAGCATGGATTTCTTGTGCTGTTGAAGGTAAGATGAGGGCACAGCAAAGACTGTAGGAGGGGGAGGGGAGGCGAGGCAGAGGGAGGGAGAAGAGGAAGAAAGTCTGCGTCCTTGCTGTCTAAAAAAGGAAATTCAGTGTCAGTGTTCATGAGCAGAACTGCTGGTGCAGAACAAAGCTATCTCAGTTGTTTAGGGTAACAGGAGTGATGAGCAAGCAAGCACACTCCCGTGCTTGCAGGAGGAAATACTGCAAAGAAAGGAGGGAGAAGAAGAGTGACTTTTTCCTTTAGAAAATACTCACTGCTGCTTCAAGGTAGCTGCTTTTTGATACTACTTTGGTGTTAACATTGTTACCGTAGGTAAAGACTGTGAAAAATCTCAGTAGGAATATGGACAAGAAGGAAAAGTGGTGGTAAAAAATTCAGCATGATCTTGTGCTGATGAATTCTCTTTGTACTTATTAAAATGTCTCAGTTGTTACATTCAGCTGTGCACTGCTGTGAAACCTTTCAAAATGCAAGTGGAATTATATTTTTTGCGGTAAGATTGTTGCCGTATGTTGATGTGTTATCAACCTTTTATCAATGATCTTTCATCTTCTGTTACCTAAGTAGATGTCTTTTGAGTGGAAATGTATAATAAATAAATGAAAAATAAATATTAGATACTCAAGAATACTGACTACAGAACCAATATCAGACGTGCTTTCTACGGGATCTCTTTAATGGGGTGAGCTTTGTAGTCTAAAACTCTTCAAGATCATTGCAGAATTATCTGCTAAACACTCATGCAAAAGCTGCTGCTGCTGTTTCTACATTTGTCTAGCGTGTAAAATATTTTTGCTCTCCTTCACCTGCTCCTTCTCTCAGTTGTTGGACTCTTTCTGAGGCAACTGAACCCATGTGCCCTGCACAGCAAGCCCAGCACACCTGCCATGTTTGCGTAGCGGGGCCTTGAGGAGAATAAAACAAACCGTGGAGGCAGCGATAACACTGTCTTAGCTATGTTGATACTCCTATGTTGATATTGCTTAACCATGTGTTTGCTGTGTTACTGAGTGTACAGGGATAGATCAGCCCTTTCTCACAATGTCTTGGTTTGCATTTTATCACCATTTATCAAATAGTGTTTGACTGTTCTCCTGGAGTCTGTTCGCAGTTTGCGTCAGAGTGAATTTTCTTTCTATATTAGCCTGAGAGTTTGATTGAGATTCAGTAATTCAGGCTGTAAATGTTGGGAATTCAGATTTTTTTTTAGTATTACCATCTCTCACTGTGAAATTGTAATTCTTTGAGTTTATAGAGATTAGCTCTTACATGCCATTTTCCAGTCATGAATGGTACTGAGTGAGGTACATCAATCACGAATACGTAAGTTTCCATTTCCAAGGTATGTCATGTGGAATTGGATGTTCAAGTGTATTTTTACTAGTCAGATGCATTTTGTGATTCAGACTAATTTTGTCAGACTCATAAACTACAGAAGGTTTTTCTGCAGTCTCCAGAACCATTCTTTTTATTTACTATGGTCCCCAGTGCTCTCCAGATTGATAATATCCTCTTAAGGTTTATATGGGTCCTTTGAGCATGTGAAGATCAAATCATAATCCGTGACTGAGGCACTCCCTGGCAATACAAGTTGTGATTTAGTTCAGTGTCAGCAAGGGGTTTAGTCACCTTCTTCTCTGAACAATTGTTAGTGCTTTGCTGAGTGAATAATTGTGTTAGGACTGAGTTCCACAGAGCTTTAGGTGCTACATTTCAGAAGAGATCACTGAACTTCTGGGTCAAACCACTTTGGGTTCTTTGGAGATGTGAGGTGATTATTGAAACAACTATGACTGTAAAATAAACACCTCTTCGTAGAGTATGTGTTAAAGAAGTTTATGGGCCCTCTGCAGACTAAAATTTAGTAGCCTTATATAAATATTTAGTGGAAGGTTAGTGTTGCAGTCTAAGATCAATTTAATAGTTCTTCATTGGCAAAAACAGGTGGCCAGAAGCACAATGTTGCTAAATGATAGGCTATTCTCATAAATTTGCAAATAGTATGAATATTTATTGGCTTCAGTTGATGGATTGATGGTAACTAATATGTATTTACAGTGAAAAAGGGCAGAGCTATAGCAGTGCTGATACAGAAATATCTTGAGTGCAGTGCACTTGCATTATAACCTTCATATTGATGCTGTTCCTATACCAAACTGTCGGCTACAACCAACAGATCTGTCAACTTGAGTCAAAGTTTCAGAGGCATCTTGGTTGTCTTATGATAGAAAAGCAACTTAATAAAGCTGAACAAGGCAGAGAAGTTGTTTGTGAATCCAGTAATCTGTCCATACATCTGGACTGAACTCTGAAGAAAGAGGTGGTCTTGTAGTTTGTGCTTGGCTTGCCTGCTTCTTCCACCTTATATTGTGGAAATGATCAAGAGAATAACAAAGTATGGCAAAACGTTGTCCAGAACACTCTGATCTCTGTATTTGGGCCAGGAAAAAAAGCTGTTAAGCCACTAGTGCTGCTGTGCTTAATGCCAGGACTGGCAGCAATTCCTGAAACACTGTACAATATAAAAGCTACTTTGAGGGTTAATGCTTCCCATAATTACCTTTTTGAGGTGTTGTATTGCTCAACGTCCGTCTCAGCCACTTCCAAGTAATATCAGTTATAGATAGACTTATTAACACCATAGACTTCAGCTGAGTGCTCTGAGGCCTGATTTTTGAAATGCTGAGTACCCATAGTGCTATTTAAGGTTAACGAGAGCACAGATTTCTCGGTACAATTTCAAATCAGGCCTCTGCACTCAAGCAGGAGATTTTAGTTTAGCAGTCACAAGACAGCTTAAATGATCAGTCTGAATTCTGGATTCCTTCTGGAACTGATTTTTTTTTTCTTTTGGAAAGCCTGAGCTACATCCCATTATGCCCCTTTGTTTTTATTAATTTTGTGAGTATTACTACTCTTACATACAGCTAGTAAAACAACTGGCACATATAAATGAAGCGAATTCAGCTATAGTATATTTACTTCTTCATGATGTTTTATGGCATTAATATTTCTTTCTGTTGGATTGAATGGCAAGAAATTAACTTCTGATGACATGCTTAAGGGTTAGAAGAAGAAATAAAACGATGTTCCTTTGCAGGCATCTGGTGGATTTTTCAAGGTACCAAACTATAGCATTTTGGGCATGTAGGTCAAAGTCTTTCTTTAAATACGTAATAGCCCCTGTTGATGTTCTGTTGATGAGCATTATGTTTCTCAACTTGCAATCAATAATCCTCAATTCTTGTCTACTCCAGCTGTTTGAGTTTTCTTATAATAATCTAAATTTCAGTTAAAGATACATCTTCTCTTGGTGACAGGTACATCCTCGTTCATTCTCTGCCTTAGTCAGATTTGTTCCATTGTTTTACACTCCAAGTGTAGAATTTTGTTTGTTTCAAACCAGGTGGTCTGTTATAGCTCCTGTGATAAGTACATCTAGGGGAAGGTGGAGAGGCATCCACTGAATTTTTGCAGTGCCTTTCATAAATATATTTTGTCTTTTCATTTTTAAAACAAATATATTTCTTTGGCATGACTTTGGATTCTACAGGGAATTCTGTTTGTCTATGGCTCAATTTGAACTGAAACAGTAAGGTAAGTAGTTTAATGCCTGATCTTCAACTCACAGATTAGCACTAGCAATATTCATGGCAGAAAAGAATTGCAATGAGGTTTCTAATCCATGTTACTCCATGCTGGTAGGAGTTACTCCTTTGAGAGTTATGGCTGGGTTTTCCATGGGCAGCAATTGAAACCATTGCAGAAGCAGCAGTACTACTTAGAATTCATTTTAGCAAGATGCTTTACCCAACTGGAAAAACCATCACTCTTTCCTCCTTAAAGCAGCCTTCCTCTTATTTTAGAATACAGTAGAAATATTGTGTTATTAATTACATTTTACCAAATGAACTTCACTTAAAGCTTAATTAAAACTGTGGAAGCTGGATTATACTGATGTGGTCTTGTAAACACAGCAGAATTAGTAGTTGTGGGTGAGTAGCTGGCTACAGAATTGAAAATATCTATCCCCATTGTTATTTTTTAAGAATATTTGAGGAATTTGTACATTGGATTTGGTACAGCTCTGTCTACATGACAATAGCCATGTAGTGGTGTTATTTCTAATTCTGTAGCCTCTTAAGACTCATTTATCCTCAAAGATGATATTCCTAAATTGGGAGCAATTGTCTTGCTGGCTGAGAGACCTGAGAAAACAAGGAAAGAAATGAGCTCTTACATCTTATCAAAGAGCAGTGTTCGTTGTTAATGCTCTGCCTGTTCTGATGTCAGGTGTTTGCACAGCTCTCTCCCATGATTTACACTGTGTGAACATAGCACTAAAGGATGATTGGAAGTGCTGAGTGTGATTAAAAGGTCATATCTGAATTATGGCAAAAATCCAATAGGCCATCCATAGTAAAGCTGAGGAATTTTACATATTGTCAGTTAAAATATATATTTTGTCCTATTGTCACAGATGGAATGAACAAGAGAGGAAGCACATTAAATTCAGACAGCTGCAGAATGGCCATCATGTGGCTCTGTCAGCAGTATGAATAAACAGAGGCTTGATTCAGACATATTTTCATACCCCAGACTCCTGGTTCCGATTATTTGTATCAGTAAGAATGCAATTTTTCTGGTGCGGGAGTAGCCCTCACTTTTTATATTAATGAAATTACATTTAGAGTGTTATTTATATACTTTGCTTATAGTAAGTAACTGGCAAACTTCGAAGCTCTATTGCTAGAGCTTAATATTTAAAACAGATTGCACAGATGGGGTGTTTTTATCTACAGTGTTACTCACCCAGAAGAAACGCTGAGTGTTAAGCCTACTAAGCCATTCCTGGCAATCGCAAAACTGACAAAATTTGGAGAGCACAAACCCTCTGACAAAAAATGTGCCATCTGCTGGCCAAGGAGGAAAGTACTCGTTAGGCGCTGCGGTCCCTGGATAAAGCGCTCCAGCGAGGTTCCGGCAGGAGGAGCAGCTGGGAGTTTTTCAGAGCGCTTCAGCAGCAGAGCTGGAACAGGCCTGGCCAGTAGTTTTCTGACAGCAGATTCTTCCATCCGAAAGTGCGATTTTGTTACAATGGAAACTTTCTCTGGGAACACATCAATGAGAAATTGAAATGTTCCATTCTAAAAATGTCTGAGCATTCTGTTTCAAAATTTTAAACATGGAGCACTGATTTTTATTCCAGAATGATTTTTAAAAGTAATTATTTTTGTAAATTATATAAGTAAATTGAAATTGTAATCCTTATATTAAACATTAAAGAAACCTCACACCGTCACTACAGCACGTGGTAAATGACCACTCAGTCCTGTGTCTCACTACTTGTGGTTATGTTTGTGTGCACTGAGGAGAGAATACATCAAGAGTGTGACTATCTTTTCATTCGGATTAGGAAGACTGGAAATGGGAAGAAAACTTTGTGCTTCTTATATTTGCATCTTTATTTCTTTTTTGTAATTTTGCATTAATTACTTAAATTGCTTCTGTAATTTAAAGAAAAACTGATTTGAGGTTATACTCCTTTTAATAATTCAGCATACACAAAGAGTTTCCAGTTACAGCCAAAATCATACCAGTTAAATATTCAGAAGAAAATAAAAGAAGCAAGGAACTAAAGATAACTCTCAGGGCCTTCCTTTGCCTAGCTTTTTTGGTTTGGTACTTGTCAAAACAAGAAGATAGCCTTTTACATTTTATACTGCAAGGAAAGGAATTAATAAAATAATGCAGGATTTGATTAGTGTTTGATCCAGAGGTTATTGTTTTTGTATCTTTCTTTAAAATGAGGCTTCAGCTAAGTTGTATGATTTCTGAAAGATCGTTAACTTTGTTTTCAGGAAGAAAGGAAGTACAGGGGTTCTGATTATATATCACCAACATGACAGATATTTGTCTGTCTGTCTCCATCTGTCCCTACATGGCAGCCAATTACACTGTGTAAAAAAAAATGTTCAGATGCACATAACCAAGCTGAATTTATACTCACAGGGACCATTTCTAATTTCAGACTTCTTGACTTTCCCAATACATTTTAATGAATCTTCTCATGCAATTAAAAAAAAGGAACCAGGGAGAGGGGAGAGGAGAGTTATGCCAACTTTCAGGGAATTCTTAGATTCGGGCAGTATGAGTTCAGTTCTGTGATGTGTTGGGGACTGTCCTGCCACAATCAGAGAGACTCCTCTCTTGCTTTTTATTTTTGCTCTTACCCCCACTCTTGAATTCCTGTCTTTTATAGCTCCTTGGCCATGGTACCTTCACCCACTTCTCCATCCCATTCACTCTGTTTCAATCTTTGTCACTAATTTGCTGTTTTCTTTTGTTCTTCTCACCCCAACCATATCATGCCACCCTGCTCTGCTCTTTCCACTTCTGTGTGTTCCGGCCTTTCTTTGTAGCTATCTTGTCTTGCAAGATCATCCTGGGCCTATTGTGCCAAGACTTCCCAATCCTGTTCATCCATCTCTTTTGCATTCTCTGAGAAGACGTCACCTGTCTAGTTCTTCTTCACCAGGGAGGTGAGGGCTGTAGAACCACAGCACACAAAAAAGGAGCCATTCCCAGCTATTGAGTACATAGTCTTGGTGCCACAGCAATCTCAGCAGTTGGGATGAGCAGCTTCAGAGAATTGCAGCTGTGTTGGAGGGTACTTCCACTGTGGTTTCAAGCAATGTGGTCTTTTACAACAAAATCAGTGAAGTTGTGCCATCGGTAGGACCTTACCCTGTCAATAATCTTTTATAGGACTGAGTAACATTTCAAACTGGTGAACTGATCTGGCCTCAAAGTATTTATTTATTTATTGCTGTGTGGGTTTTTTTTCAGCTGAATAAGTTATTGCATCTATACAGAGGGAAAACATATTTTATTTTGCAAGAAATATTTGGTGCTTTTTAGCTAATGTATCCCACCAAAAACTCAACTTTTGGAAGATACCCAGAATAGAAAAATCAGTCCAGTCTCAAAATTATGCACAATCTAATAATGGCAGAAGGCACAAAAATTTTAGGTTTCTCAAGAGTTTGTAATTTTGTCATCTGATCTGTAGTATTTGTGCATCTCTGCTGCATGAAAATCTGTCAATCATAGTGCTTCTACTGTGTAGTTAATAGGTATAGGGAATAATAAAACTGCTTTATTTAGGATTCTCTCAGCTGTCTCTGTTATCCAACAGAACAACCTGCTAGTGATAAACTGGTGGCAATATTAATTTGTTCAAAGAAATTGACAGGTAAAACAGGTTCCTTTTTTTTCTTTGGTTCTTTAAATGATCCACTCCAGTAAATTAGAGAAAAATTATTTCACATATCTAAGAGAAGCTCGCTTGTTCTATATTGTCTTTTGTTTTATCCATATTTGGTTGAGATTCTTCATGTATTCTGCAAAATTTTTTCTGCCATTGTTTAAAATACAATACAATAATATTTGATGCAGTGATTCACTTTATTCTTATAGAAGCTTGAGACAGATGAGTTACACTGATTTACATATTTGCAAATATATGCAAATACACAGTATTGCCATATGGTCTTAGGTCCCCAGAAGTGCTGGTGACCTACTTGAGTATTTCAGTTAACAGAATATGAGCTTATGCCCCTTCACATTTTATACATTTCAAAAGGCAGTATTTTTCTTATTTTCTGTGTAACTCTTCTGAAAAGGAACCTATAATGTTTGAATTACTGTAAAGCATCTGCGAGATCAAGGCCTTCCTTTTCGTTTTCTGTTGCTGGATCAATGTTTTCTGCTGCAGAAGGCAAGAGGTCCTCATTTGTGAGTTCTCTGGGAAAGCTAGGAGGGTTTGGAAAGTCCATAATTGGTTTCCACGGTTTTCCAGGACATCTGGGGCGAGGAGATCCTGAGTGATCTGGTGACCCATTAAATAAAGAAGTATCAGGAAGAATTAGTGGCTCTGCAGGTGTACTGGTTTCCTTTCTTGCAACCCATGTACTAACCAGCTCCTGTGCTGTTTCAGCACTGGATGATGGGAGGGTTTCATTTTGATTAAGACCCCTTTCATTTGACTCCTCAGAAGATTTGGGGTTTGGATGTTTATGTTTACCATCTTTACTGTGTTTTTTATGCCCACACCCATGGCCAGTTCTGCGCCCACAACCAATTTCATGCCTTTGCCTTTTGTCAGACTCATGAGCCTTTTTATATCCATGCCTGTGCTTATGCCTGTGTTTGTGCCTGTGTTTATGCTCAGGTTCACCTTTGCCTTCTGATTCCTCTCCATCATCTTTCCTTGTTTCTGTGCTAGGTCTTTGACTTTGTTCTTCATTTTTATCAGCATATGAAATTATATTTGGCTGGATTAGGCTCATAGTGCTCCGGAAAGGTGTGAATCCAGGAGGCCTTCTTAGAAAGAACTCCTAAAAAACATTGTAATAATAGCCACATTTGTTACACGAAAAAGAACAACTACTTCAGATTTGGAAAATTCAGAAGCTGGTTCATTGCAGTACATGAATCATTTAGCAGATTTCTAAAGTGTACTAAATAATTCTTCTATCATAAGCATACAAACAAAAACATCCTCCCAAATAACTCTGGAGTATTTTAGCAGCTATATATGTAAAAGAAAAATTTCTGTATCACTGAACTTTTGTCAGTTTAAGAGAGGAATGATACTACTGAGAGTGAAACATATGTACTTGTTTTAATTTATGAACAATACAGTTGGTTTCTAGGACTAAATGTCCTGGCACTTGTTACAGTATAACACTCCCATGTACAGAACCAATTTGTGCTAAAGGTTATCACATCTCTGAGTAGCATCAATGGCAGAATATGCAAAAGATCTGTTTCATTTTGTAATATAAAATGTAACCAGTTTTTTACTTCTAGATTTGACATATGCATTTCAGAATACAGCCTAGAAATAACACACAGAGGCTAAAGCTGATAATATCAAACATTCTGTTGTTAGTGAGTCATCTCTACTCCCTCATCAGTGTTCAACTGGAAGACAGGCTGAATACATGGTGTACAGTCACTGTCCAACATGGGTTTAATTTCTCTTCACCAAAGTCTCTGATCATTATCTAGCTGCAAATCAGAGTATTTGGGTTGAAGCTAAATATGAAAGTTGATACGGATAAAATATTTTAGTGAAAATAGAGAGGAGATACATTAGTTGATACATAACAAATATGTGGTTATGAAGGTGCTGAGCACAGTGAAGTTATTAGTTATGAGGACAGGTTAATCTGTTTTTATTCAGTGTCACACAGGAGTCTTGCATTTGTTAAAAGCCCTGCAATCATCAGAAGGATCTGATAATAAAGATATTTATATTCCATTCTGAGATTTTCAAACTGACCTGCATTCAGGACTAGTTAATTGTGGAGCTGAGTAGGAAGAAATTGAAAGATCCTTCTGCAGAGACTGACAACTGTGGCAGGGAATTTGCCACTTGATTAATACAGAAAGGTTCACAAATGCTTTGGAAATTTGTGGGGTATAATTGTTGTGTTGGCAAATACATTTTTATTTCAACTTTTAAACCTAGTGTGAGTAGTAATTTAAGGGAGTTGATGGCGCTTGATGCCTCAGATCAGAGCTTAACTGACAATGCAGAGGAGGAGCCAACAGGCAGAACTTCTTCCTGACCTGCTGCCTTTGTTTCTGTGGTCACCTTGTTGGCCACTGTCTCACCTTGTGGTGCAACTGCTTTAATGTAACAGGTTGCTGAGGTTAGAGAGTGAGAGAGAAGAGTGTGGCATTACTTAGGTTGTTAAAAGAACTATGTGTTCCTTTATTTTTGGTACAAAATATGGGATAATTTGGAATGGATAAAGAATTTAATGACTGCCTTTGTCCTATGCTCTACTTAAGATGATGGGTAATGAAAAGGAATCTTACCACTCTCCGTTCCTCAGAGCAGTTCACCTGGGGATAGGTTTTATTCTGCCATGGGACCACGTAAATTTGTGCTTGACATGACAGGGATGCCTGTTGACAAAACAAAAACCATCACATTAAGGCAACAAAACTTCAGACACAAAGAAAGAGACTTTGCCTGAAAAAGAATTTTTTTTTAAATAATACTCTGCAATACTTGGAACTTTAACCAAATATTTACAAAATCTGTCTTAGTGATGAATACTTCTGTATTGGGACACATCACAGCTTAGCTTTTTGAGGCTATACTATGCTTATGTGAACACTTTAATTCAATTTTGAATTTCAGATTGGATTTTGAAATTTGGATTTTTCATCTTTAGCACTCTTGGAGCACTAACTGCTTCATGATGTTCCTGAGAAGTATTGTTTGTTGATGGTATTTCTCCTACTAAAAATTGGGAAATTGAAATAGAGAGAAAGGCTTATTTTTTCTTTTTACTGCCTGCTGCACTAACAATTTTTAAAATCTCGCAGGTAAACGCTGTTCCAATGATGGGAAAAGAGAGGGGAGATAACCCCCCCCCCTCCCCAAACAACTCCCTTGTCAATGGTTTCTGGCCCTATCAGCATTACTTTCCAGTGTCTGGAGCACATTTTCCTGGTATTAACAGCATGGCATGTGCTCCAGAAACATCATTCCTTCGCACACAAGTAGCACTCCAATCTCATGTTTTCCTTAACTGTAAGTCCATAGCGTCAGGAGTATTGAAGCAATTTCATTTGACTGCAGCCTCTTCCTCTCCTTTCTTTATTATCAAAAGAAAGTTCCTTTGGTTTTGCAGTGAACACTGATCCTGCAGCTGAAGTGACTCAGTTCAAGTTTCACAGTTTCTTTACTTGGGTTACAAACAGTGAAAGGTCCCTTCCTGAAACAAAAGTTTACTGAAAGAGGTAACAGAACCCAGAATGTGATTTTACCTAAGCGGTTAAAATTTCTGATGCAAATGAATTTGTCCATTAGAAACATTACAGTTGGCAACATTAGCAGTACTTACACTGTCTGATGCGACTTCACAGTCTTCATTAAGTTTTTCAAACTCTTTCTTTGAGCAGTTTGTCTTCCAGACTGTAAATTTTATTCGATACATTGCTCCTGCAACCACCTGAAAAATTAACAAGAAGGCTTTCTGTGTTAAGGGCATTTGATTGAAAAGGGTTCACAGGAAAGATGATTTTCTGCAAGAATATACTACTTATATTTTACGAGTCCTAACCACTGGGCCAACATATGTTAAAAACAATATTAAAATATTTGGCAGTAAACTTATCTTCTTCTAACCAAGTAACTTACTTCAGTTCCCATTCTCAAAAATTCTAGCATTGAAGCTGAAGGAAACAGAAAAGGTCAGAATAATATTGGGCCCACAATTATTGAACGTCTGTAGTAATTTCAGTAGTAACAGATGAAATCATTAGTGATAGCACTGTAGAGAGCCAAATATGATGTAAGAAAAGTGGAATGTGAGTAAAACAAAGTGCGTGATGAATGGGCTCAGTAGAAAATGAACCTATGTGCCAAACGCATTAAAGAGAGAAACTGCATGGGTTCAAGAATGTGCCTGCTGTGAGTTCTCTTACTATTTTTCACAGAGCTTGAAATTATATATCTTCCTTCAGAGACAGCAGGCAAGACATGAAATTCTGTTTTCCTGAAGTCTGTTTTAAATGTGTGCATGCTAATACCAGTCATTATAGGGAAAGTCAGAAAGAAGAAAAAAGTTTGAAAGAAGAAAAAGCACAGATATAAGTAAGATAATATGAGGTATTTGGAAAAATTCTTGTGTGCTTTTAGAGCCTTCTCCAGTGTCACCGCATGCTCAGGAGTGGTTATGACCAAGTATTTTCTGAACTACTCCCCTGTCAAATTTTCTGTTCTATCCTAAACCTCTGTTTTGATGTGTTGGGACAGTAAACAAGGCAGATGCAATTGCTGACCAATATTATCCTCCTGATTCCTTGTTCTTTACCAAGCTCTATTTATCTCTGTATCTTAAGTTATGTACAGATGTCCTTTTCTGCATCTAGCTGGAATATTATTAGCAGCACAATCAGTATATAAAGTAACAGATTTCTAAGGGTAATTGGGAAGCCTCATTTCTTGGACCATACAACTACTGTAGGGTGGACACTGCCTGAAAAACCTGGAGCATATTGATGTGGTGGATCAAGGGAGTAGTCCTGTCTAATAAATCTTTTATATTTTAAAAGTCTAAGATATGTTACAAAGGCTGGTAAAATGTGAGGTAGATACACGGAAATCAACTACCCTGAGCAAACCTTCTTCATGTGCTTTTAAAATCATTTTGTTTTAAGAAAAAATTAAAAATTCAAGGGATGGGAAAAATTTTAATCATTTTTGAATGCAAGTCAAGATGGATTAAATTTTGCAAGAAAAATTGCATAGACACTTCAATGACCACGTGTCTCAGCACTTAAAGAAACATATTATTTCAAATCTAAATACAAACTCTAGCTAATAACTCGGCTCAGGCCAACAATAATGTCATGTCTGTTACTCATCTCTGTGATATATCCCAACCTGAACTGTTGCTGATTGTACTTCTCCACCTTTATAGTAGAAATCTTCATTGCTCTCCGAATTATACTTCTCCACAGAAATCTCCACTAGTTCCTTCAGTTCTGGACTGTCATTTGGGATAGTCCTTGGACAACCTGCACAAATGCCAGGAACTACCGGTTCTTCAGCTGAAAGAGACCAACAGGTTTCAGATCTAAGAAACAAAAGATTCAATGTAGATAAAGTCTGGGAAAAATGGTTATAAAGCCCTGCTTTCTGGAACTCTTTATATATGGATCTACAAAATGAAACCAAAATATCTTCGGGTTTTATATGATTAACAATATCAGATCTTAGTTATCTAAAAGAGCATCAGCATCTACTGTCACATTGAATACTTAACAGTTTTCTCATAGAAACAAGAATTGTGTGTGCCAATTGTGGCTAGCCAGGAAATATGGAGAGGGAACAACTACACGTATGGAAAGACCTGATTTAGGTGAAATAAGAGGTGCATGTAATTGACAATGAATTTGTGTGTTGAAGGAAACCGAGTCTGAATGGGTGAGAATGCAGCACTTACAACCTGGAGTAGTAATGTACTCTCTGTTCTAAATCTCTGAAGCTGTGATAATCTGTGTCCAGATAGACTGGAGGAAAATGTACCAATAAATAATAATAAAAGACATTGAAAACTGTGGAACTTCCAAAATTAATAGTGCCTACGACATACCTGGAAGCTCACATTGGCTGGCGATATCTTTGATCTCTGCCTGAAGATTCTGATACGCTTTGGCCTCACATTTACCTACACGCTGTAGTAAAAAATGCAAAACAGCTCCTTGTTATTTATCAATAATGAACACACTCACATCCTAGTACCTTCCTGCTAACAGAGTAAGTCAAGCATGCTCCTAATAATTCCTTCCTTCCTTCCTTCCCCAGAGGCCTGACAGACAGTCTGCACAGCCAGTAAATAATCAGAATTCAAAAGGACCACTCAGAGAAAGCGAAACCATAAAAGAGAAGCCAAACCAACTATTTGTATGTGTTCATTACAGGAAAAAAATGAGGATGTTTACAAGCCAGCACCTTATATTATGAAGAACTCCTATTTTCTCAGGTCTTCTAAAGGAACTGTGGTAGACGACTTACTTGAAATTGCCTTGATATCTTAAATCTGGAGATATTGATCCTGTTTTTTTAAAAAAAGATTGTAGAGCCCTAACACTGATTCCACTGTTCCAGTGATTAGAAATGGTAATAAGGAAAGAACTGGGGCAATTAATGCATCAAGGAGAGACTGGGGATTTGTGGTAAACAGAAGCCATATTTTGCAGATTTGTCAAAGTTCTTCAAAAGCATCAACAAAGGTGGGTGAAGAGACCTCTTGATAAAGTATATGGAGATTTTCAAAAAGGTTTTGGTGAAATCCTTCGTCAAAGACTAAAAAACCCCTATTAACTGTGGAATAAGAAGGAAGACTTACAATTCAGGATCAAGATCTTAGGGCTATGACAGATACTTGAAAATGTAATCTATAAAAAATCTACTTGGTAGTAGTTTAGGAAAAATAGTAAAGAATAATGTCGAGGCTTATTATCCAGGTTAAAGGGACTGACCCAGTATAGCTTGGTTGAATACAGGGTGCAATTCTGGTCCTCCCATTTAAAAATTAATAGTACAGAGCTGGGTAAAGGTACAAAAAAGCTTCCTTGGAATTTGGTGATTCCAAGGTATGAAATATTCTTGGAATATGTTATTCTAATAATATCTGTCAATGATCTATTAGCAGGGCTGCTTAGCAGTTCAGAGTATCAGTGCTAATGTTCTAATTCCAGAAGCCCTGTGTGACCAAAGCAGTATGTGAGTGAGGCAGTGCTCCTGCAGTAGGTGAGGTGACAGAAGTCACCTCTGGGTGACAGCTGGGAAAACTCAGACTCAAGCAGATTAAGTAACTTGCTTAAGGTTTAAGGGCACGTGGGAGGGATTTGCTTCAGCTGAGAGTCTGACTCTCACACTTCTGTTATTTACCAGTGTTGTCATTCTTTCCTTTTTTGATCAATACTTCTGAAACATTCTTGAGATGTGCAAGGAGTAATTTTTGAACAGGAGAAGCTCTTGAATGTAACACTCAATGGTGCATTTCCACAACAGCTGAAACGGATGCCAGTCAGTCCTCTCCCGTTTAGCACCACTGTTCACAGTGACTCTGCATTCCTGCACTCTGCCTTGTGTTTGCAGAATTGTTTTTCTGATCCCCTCATGAGCTGGTTCAGGGAGGTCAGTTGAGAGAGGAAGCCTCTATTTTTGGTACAGCTGCTTCAGTCTCAGGTTAGAGAAGCCAAGATAGTACCTGGTTTTGCAGCACTGTTTAGCTAGATTATATATATTTGTTAATGAATTTCTTCTGAAGCTCTCTTATTTGGACTGTGGTAGAGGTTAAGTAATAATTTAGCTACTTACTTTTCTTAGAAAACATGTCTTAAACTGGAAATCTGTGCTAATTTTAATTATCGGGGTTTGGGTTGTACATGAGTAACTCCTGGAATATCTGGATAGGAACTTCTCAGAGGATTTATTATTTTGGTGATACTGTTTAGAGTCTGTGCAGTAATCTGTAAACCCTTCACTGGTTTTCTTAGTCACTGATTCAGGAGAAGACCTGGATGTTCTAATTACATAAGTAGACAGTTATGTGTAAGACTGGATTTAAACTTCGTTCACGAAGTGAAGCAAGACTATAAATATATTCTTGAGTCAGATCTCAGTGATTATTTGTTAATATGATATTTGCTTGATAAACAGATTTTGAAGATTACTTACACCTCTAGAAGTGATTCTGCATTCTAGAGTTAAATCTGAAAATTGTTCTTTTGAGCAATTAGTCTCCTCAATATCATATTTAATTACGTAATTCCATCCAGCTACCACCTGGAAGAGATATGTAGGTCATATATTATGTAAAACAATACAAACTTGAAAGTTAAACTATTAAATGATATTAGCAAAGAAAGCAAAACTACTCATCTAGTGCCTTCTATCCATCAAATCGTATTGCAGTCAATCAGCCATAGAGTGTTCATAGACAGCAAAAAAAATCTTGTCTTTACAATACAAAATGTAAACTAAGTTGTGCATATGTTAAAAGTAGACTTTGTATCTGGTGTCCATTTTCCTGTGCAGCCTCATACTGCTGGGTTTCTTGCACTTTCCTCCAAAGATCTGTTACTTATTTCTCCCTGTAGCAGGAAGCTGGTCTAGATCGATGACTACACTAATACAGCCTGGCAAGTCCTGCATTCCTGAGCTTGGGACACAGTAAAACAGTATCTGAAAAATGTAACTTTATACTGCTGGCATATTTTTTTGTTGAGTGTCCTGCATTTATCATCTACTTATAATTGTGTCTATCCTGGGCTTTACCTTCCCACATGTACTGTTTTGTCCAGGTTTATGACCCTTTTTAACAATTTTCTCTCCAGGAAACTGTTCTATTTTCCTCACTGTGGCTACTGCTTCTCACCCATGAAAACTCTCCATGTCATAGTGTTGGGCCAGGTTACACTGGATTAAAAAGGAGAAATAATCAAATATAGGAACTTTCTCTCCCAGATCAGTTGAAGTGAAAGGCTCTGACTTTTCTCTGTTTGCCAGAGGAGACATGATGGTTCTCTTTCCAGCTGCTGGATTGCAGTCTGTCTGTGACATTTTGTCATGTGGCTTAAATGTTGTGCAAACTTGTCTTTCAGCAAAGAGGATTGTTGCCATCAGTAAATATAAAGAGGACAGTCTGAATTAAATCATGGGTCAAACTGACATGAGACCAGATGATGCTTTTTTGCTAAGCAAATATATACAGGTTCAAAGAAAAGGGTCGGCATTTGGTGTTGGGTTATATACTAGTTAAAAATCAAATAAGAAACTTTATTTTCTAGCAACATCACACCAATACATAGGAGAGCCTTTCACAGTGAAAGAATTCTTTCATGGAATACCAGATGACACAGAATTTCTGCAACCTCAATAGACTTTTTCTTTCAAAGCAGATATTCCTGTGGGCAGAAATCTTGCAGTGAGTGATGTGATGGTTTTTTTGCTTTTCTTACCCATTTTTCCTATGTGGGGTTTAGCTGTCCTATAGCACATAGCAGCTGCTGAAAAATGGGCCCTATTGCCTTGCAAAAACATAGATGCCTGCTGCTGGTTGAGAGACTGGAGAGTGTGTGAGACATCTGTGCAGGCTGACAGCTTTGGCACAGCCCCTAGGAGAGATCTGCTCCTGCTGGAGTTTCAGGGCGAGGCCAAGTGAAGTATCCAGGAGCATCTGAGATGGCACAGGATGCATGTGCCAGCACTGAATGCAAATAAACTGGTGCTAAACACTGGTAAGGTGCAACTGCAGATACAGAAAAAAATGCGTATTCTATCAGTTGACAGCTCTGAAAATCCAGTAGGTAACTGTTACTGATTCCTCATAAATGAAGATAATGATTTATAGAGTCTACACTCTCTATGCATTTTGTATGCTTTATTATGAAATATAAGTCACCTTAATGTCAGAAACATACACAAAACAAATGAGATACCTGCTTTGGGTTGGGTTATTTTGGTAAAATTCAGAGAAAAATCATGCACAAACCTGTCTCTTAGCTTCTTTTATTTCCACAAGCTTAAAAAGGGCGGTTTCACCACTGTGCTTGTTAAACTTTTGAATGGCTTGTTTCAGAATTTCTGACACTTCTGAACCATCACTTGATATAGAATGAAAGCATCCAAGACATGGAGCCTCAGTAAGTCTTATCTTTGACACATCTGGAAAGGAAACAAACCAAAAAACATAGGGTCCTGGCATGGTTTTGGCAGTGAACCCCATTTCAGCAATTACTGAATCTCAGAAAAACCTTGCACGTAGCTTTGACACTGTTAAGGAAGGTGCATTACTCATTCAGCCAGGGAAGAGCCAGTGGAGGTTACAACTAAGGGGAAGTTTTTCAGATTCTTCAGAGCTCACCACAGTGTGCAGCTTCTTGCTGTCCCTGCCATGTTTCAGGGTGGGGACTTCATCAGGAGTGTTTTGGCTCATCCATGTGAGTTGCTTTGACTTCACGTGCCCTGGGGACTGTAGTTGGACTATTCTACTGTCCCTGCTTGTCACTGTGGCTGCCAGTTACCACTTGGTGTTACCTTCAGGCTTAACCAGCTGGATTGGCTGTGGATAGACAAGCTTGACAGGGATGCTCAGACTCCTGTTTCCTACTACTAATCCTATTAACTCCCTTTCCTTTCTAGTAATCATGGATTGGATTTTCATAAATTAATTTTATAGTTCAGTACATAAATTAATTTCACGATTCAGTGAGCTTGAGAATGGAAGTGGGACAATATGTGGTCTCTGTGGAATTGAAGTAAAATTTGTGTGCCTGATTTTCAGCTGGCATGAACTGGCTTAAACAGAGTTACACCAGCTTGCACCAGCCAGGAAACCAGTCCAGGGTCAGTTATATCAAACTAAAAGGCTGAACAATGTGGTACCTAATATGGTGGGAAAATCCCTTACCTGTCAGGTGTGAACAAAGTCTGGACCTTTGTAGTTCTAGTATCATTTATTTTGACTCAGTAATGACAAATACCCGTTACAGAAAAGTGTAACCATGTTTGCAGTAAGTAGTCACAAAGGAGATAATGAATCAACAGCACACTCAGTTCTAGACCAGCCATGGTCTCAGCACTTTCATGAGGACAATGCTGAACAAATGTGTATTCTTTTTTCAGAGTTGCTATAACTTGGTAAGAAGAGATGAGTTTCTTAGGCTGAGTACATGATGCATTTAATTTATGTAGGTGGGTTTTTTTGCTTTCTAAGCAAAGGTTCAAATACAAATTTCCCATGCATTCTCTGTGGGATTCACACAACTTTTGCTGGCAACTAGGTGTCACCATTGCCCTACAAATGCAGCATTTGTTCAGTAGCAGAACATGGAGCTTGTGCACTGCAGTTCCTAGAAGGACACTGGCTGTAGGTAAAGCCATTTCGGCTTTAAACGTGATAGTTAGGAACAAAACCCAAATATAAGCTGCCAAACATCTCAGAAATCGTGGTGAATATTTCTCTAGTTAATAGTTACATGGATATTTTAAAGCTAGCTTGTGTATGCCTTTCAGAACACCAGGCATAGAGATCTCCGATGCAAAGCTTTAAAACAACATGTTCTCTTGTTAATACAGGAAATTACTATGTGAATAAAATAGTCATTTATTAATGGTCTTTTAGGTGGAAAATATAGTACTGCTTATTTTTAAGGTCTAAAAGATTAGTCTCTTTACATAATTACATAACTGCCAGATTTTTATTTTGTAAATAATTTTTTTTTCTTTGCTTGGTTGGGGTTTGTTTAGGTAAAATTTAACAGAAATAATTCAGTCATTTTTAGTTTGGAGTAAATTAAGGTGCAATTTTGTCATACAAAGTTTTTTCTAATAATTCCTGGGGCAATTTTATACTTAAGTAAGAACAGAAAGGTGAAGTGTAACAAGTTGTACCTACTCTCTTAAGTTACTGGTATGCTTTTGGTTTTAAGCAAACTAATTTTAACTGGTATAATTCCAGGACTTGAAGAAACTTACTACACACATGTGCTGGTTTTTATTACCCTGCCTGTGCTTCAAGACTTAGTCTATATGTGTATAACAGTGAAGTGAAATTTTATCTTTAACATGTAGTTGCTTATGAAAGATTATTTTAAAATGTCTGAATAGAATGATAAGAAGCTTCTACCTTTAAAATTACCTGAAAGTCTCATTTTTATTCCATTCTAATCTGCCAATGTACTTGTTGAATGCTGTCCCAAACAGTAACATACCTGAGAAAATGTTGCAGTCTTGTGAAACGTTAGTTGTTTTATCAGCATCATTCATATGAACTCGAGCTATGCATTCTCCTGTTTTCTGCAAAAACATATGGCAACAATTGTCTTAAACTTTCTAAAGAAAAATACAGTGCTCAAGCTATTGAACACAGCTGACAGTTGCAAACTGAGTTTGGGGAAGAGGTTCATGTATTTGTAGTAATGTCTCACTTGCTCTTTTGTTACTGAAAAAGGACCAGATTTGTTGATTGTGAGGAAAGTGAGCAGATAACTTGAAAGATTGCTTTGTATTTGTATGAGGTGTATTGATTAACTAAAGAATTTACAATCAGGATAATGGAAATGAACACATCCCCATGAATAAAAACTATATAAACTATGTATTTATCCATTTTCCTCTCTGCTAGCACAAGATATGCAGCAATGGCCATGGTATTTCACATAAATTCAAATTATAGTCACCATTATCCCTTTCTATGCACTGTGTGAAATAGCAGTGCCTCCTCCGGGAGTGTGCAGTGTCCCTGCAGTGTGTGCCCCTGTTGTACCTCCTCTGGGTGCTCTCTGGTAGCACAAGCCAGACATGTTTTGCACTGTTGAAAGCCCTCTGCCAAATTTTCTGCTACAGTGGCTTCCATGTCAATATTTAGTTGTGCAAACTTCCATTATACATGATTAATAGAAAGTTTTGCAGCCCTTACGCTGTCACAGTGCACGCTCTAATGCTGAGTTTATTGTGAACCTTCATGTTGAAGTGCTGAAATGTTCCTTTCTGCATATATTCAGGCTTGTAATGGAAAACTCAGGATTATAATGGTTGACTTTAGAGTTGTAAACATTTCTGTACTGTATTGTAGTTGTATAAGCTCTCAAAAGCAACACAGCTAAAAAAGTTAATTCTTCTACTGTATTTTTCCCCAGGCAATTGCAGTCCTGGTCAATATGCTGATGTTTCTGCACAGAGAACTTGTAAAGAGGACAAATACTTACAGCCTCTGCAGATGGTTTGTAATGACAGTGTTGCCAGGGTTTGTTTTCCTCAATGGCACAAGTGGTTTCAAGTATTCGGTATTTCACGTAGAACTGTGGGTCAGGACCTGCCTGGATTAAAACAATACACATGTCATCGTTTGCATAGTAATAAATCAAGGGAAAAGATAAGAGCTTCAAAAAGTAAATACTATTCATTGCTTACCTTATATTTTATAGTATGGTTTCACATTAGCTGCTGGTCTCCCAGATCTTGGTAGTTCAAATATTACCTTATCTAATTATATTACTTAGCTCTTTCCTACAATGACAATACGTTGATATAATAGATACCATATGCTCAACTACCTTCATTTTAACTTGCAGAACCGAGGGGTTTAGAACCAAAAAGAAGTGGTTAGGTTTTATACTCTCATTCAAATGTAGTCCAAAAAAGCCAATTTGGGTGGCTGCTTCGATAGTTAGCATAATTACCAGCCTGGACGGTGCTCCTGTCTGACTCCCTCACTCTCACTCTTGGCCTCCTCCCAGACCTGTCTGCTTTCCGTCTGTACAGCTCCCTGGCAGCCCAGGCCCAGCAGCCCTCAGGCAGCCTGGCAGTGCCCGAACGGGCTCTGCTCGCTGGTGCCGGGAACTGCAGCTGCGCGACCTGCGCGGCAACGGGCGAGCAAGGATGTGCTCTGGAGACAGCCTTTGGCAGTGCCCGCGGTTTCCTACAGGCATTGAAGGCTGAGCTGCAGCGCAGGGCAGCCTCAGCAGTCCCAGAAGGTGAAACAAAAAGTATTAAACAAAGTTTGGCCTGGCCAGTGGAAGTATTTCAGAAGTTGGTAAATCAGTAGTGGGCATTGTCTCCGTGCCATAAACCACGTAGTGAGCCTGTGCCTGCAGGTGACAGTGACAACACTGTAAGGCTTGTGATTCATCCTTTAGAGAAGATATCAAGCCAGAAGTTACTAATCTTTTACAGCCACTAAAAATGCTCTGCCAATGTGACTTCTCAAGCACAAAAAGGCAGTTGCTGTACTTTAGCACTGGCTATTCTAAAATAACCAGTTATTATTCTCTGTCACTGCTGGGGGAATTAAATGATAATTCTTGCCTTAGTATTACCAAGAAAATGAAGCTGAGCTGATGTGGGTGGCATATACTGGATTTACACTGATGTAGGCACAGAATTATATTTTGTCTTCTCTCAACTCCTGATGTGTATTGCTACACGTACAAAGAAGTGTAGAGGTACCTGATGTAATGGTTGTAAAAAATGGATAAAAAGGGCTCTAAAAATATAATAGACTTAATTCTCAGCAGGTAGAAATTGACTTTTGTGGAACTACATCAGATTATACTATCTGGGACTTAAAAAGATCCAAATTCTGTTCTCTGTTATAGTGTTCTAAATCTGCAATAAATCAGCTCAGTGAGTAAACAAAGTAAGAAAATGCATTGTTTCTATATTATTTGCTATTATTTTATTTCATTATTATTATGAACAGCTATGCCTTTAACTGGAGCAGGTTTAG
This sequence comes from Atrichornis clamosus, assembly GCA_013400975.1. Taxonomy (NCBI): domain Eukaryota; kingdom Metazoa; phylum Chordata; class Aves; order Passeriformes; family Menuridae; genus Atrichornis; species Atrichornis clamosus. The sequence goes on along the minus strand of WBMZ01000555.1, from coordinate 104,110 downwards.
TCTTTCAGTAGTCAGCTTTTATGTTTTATTACCCCATCAATAATGAATGTACATGAATATGTAATAATCAGCTATTTAATTAATGCATTCAACATTGTGAAACTAGCGAGGAGTAAAATCTATACTCTTTTTAGAAAAAGAATCTCAAATATGAGGAAATTTCAGTTGCAGATTCCTTTTCTCTGTTTTTTAGTTAACATCATAATCAGATTAATGATTCAAAGTAATAATTGATTTCCACTTCAGATCTTTCAAGAAAAGGAAAGATGAATATCTAGAGAAGGAAAGATGAATAATAATTGCAATAAATATGTAGTCTTAAAAACAGAACATTGTTTAATATAAAATACTGAAACTCCTATCTGTCCTTTGGGAACATCAGCAAAATGAAGGTGGTATCACAGCTCTGGTACAGAGATGTTTGCATTTGGCTGTTGTTAAGGATGTATGCAGTTGGGTGAGAACAGTGAGTCTATTCATTTATTTAATATTAATTGTATGAAGGGTTTCCTGATTTTAGTCTTTGTCTTCACACGTTAAAATCTCCCCAGTGTGTAAATAGGAACACGAGAGGGCAGGTGCCAGGAGATGTGGGTGGTTTGCTGTAAATATTTAGCAATGCATGGCCCCTTCCCGAGGTCAGTTTCTATCTGGGTAAAAGTATCTTGTGATTTTGGAGTGCAAAATATTCTCTTTGACACTGGATTTCTTCTGTTTTACATCTGAAAATCCAATCCAGTAGGAAAAAATGCTAATGTTATTTTCAAGTAAAGTAGTGCTTGTCATTATTATGGTAATACCATTGTTGTATGCCTCTCAGAGGTAAATACTCTTTTGTTAGATTAAGGCTATACAGAAGGACTCCAGGCAAAGGATCACGTTGCATTCTTTTTTTTTCTGTAATTTTAGCTGTCACCTTATTTGACTCAAATATCACCTAGTGCTTTTAGATAGATCTGTGACTTAGGACTGGTGTCAATCAAATAGTATTCGCAAACTATTCACAGAATTGCCAGAATTTATCGGGTCATTCTTTTTTATGTGTGGCACTAACTCTTCCGAAGTCAAGATTACGTTCATGTTTTTCATTAAGTTTGGTTTCGCCACGGGTCTGAAAACCTTGCAGATGATGGCCAGGGGTAGAATTCCCAACAAAGAAAGAAGAGAACAGAGTGGACTAGTAAGACAAATTATGTCGGTGATAGAAATTTTCTATTCTTTAGTCCTTGCATTTGCAAGCAATTCACCAGCACACACAGTTCTGTTGATAAGAACATAAAATATGTCTCTGCTTGTCATGGGAACAAGTATCTTACTGTGCAAGTCACTTTGATTTTTTAAAACATTTTTGGAAGACACTGCGCTGTCATGCTTGCCCCCTTACAAACAAAATGGAGATAAGCTGATTCAGAGTGCATAAACAGTTCCAACATTTTTTTTTTTGCAAAGTCTACTTACAGTTCTCTTGGCTTCCATCACCACGTATAGAGCAAATTGGTTGCCAGTTGCACTGTCTCCATTGTATTTCTTCAGTGCTGCATCAACAGCTTTAAAGACATCAGGGTCATCACAGTCTGAAAACTCAAATGGAAGAGGGTTGGCTCTGCTAGAGAAAAAACTACAGCAGAGTGCTAGTACAATGAAAGGCTTCATAATTGGATAAAAAAGGCCCCCTGAATTGGAAGGCTCTTTAAAAACCAAATGGAAAAGGAATCTCTGAGAGGGTTTTAATCACCTCTTCTGTTTTTCAGGAGCAATAGCTATGTAAACAGAGTGAGTGGATTGCTGGGGTTGGTTGGTTCTCATCATACCCTGTTTATACTGCAAATAAACTTCTGAGTTTATCTAAATAAACTTTGTGTGGTCACCAGAATGACACTAAGGTTATGCACCTGCCATCAAGATAACAGGATAAATGGCTGCAACTGGGTATCAGTTTAGACATATCAGGCAAAGTAAAGCAAAAGAGAAAGAAGAGTGTAACTTTCTGACTTCTTAAGACCTAAACTGCTACTGAGAATGAATTTTACAAGGCTTATATAAAACACCCAAGAAGGTCATAGTGGCAATGAAGTTTTGGACAACAACCTTGTACATTTTATAGATCTGTTTAGTGTTTAGGCTGCAACAGTTCTGTGAACTATACTACTCAGAACATGTTTGAAAAAAGTCTGTGGACAGATGCATATGGTTGAATGTCACATAACCCTTCAATAACACTTAATAAACATTGTCCTTCACGCTACTATTGGAAATTTCCATCTTTGCTGCCATGTGGAGACTGCCTTTGGACCACAGATTAGTCAGTCTTTTATAGTGCTTTGTTATAATTTCGGATATGTGATGCCCAAGAACAAAGGATTAAATACTGTCGCCTGTGTCTGGCCAAGCCAGGATTAGAGCTGGCTGAAAACATCTGGTGCTTGTCTCCAGTGTTTGGCACCAAATAGCTTCGCATTGGATCTGTGAACACCTAGGGATTGCCTCGGCTCCTGTGTTCCAGCTGTGTCTTGCTGTGTCGGGTTTGTGTTGCAAGGTTTTGATAGCAAGGGGCTACAGAGGTGGCTTCTGTGAGAAGCTGCTGGAAGCTTCTCCTTTGTCTGACAGAGCCAATACCAGGCAGCTCCAAGATGGATCCAGTTCTGGCCAAGACAGCCCATCAGTGGTGGTGGTAGTGTCTCTGGGATAACATGGTGGAGAAGGGGGGAAAGAAAGAACTGAGGAAGAACAAGAGCAGAGAAGGAGTGAGAATATGTGAGAGAAACAACTTTGCAGATACCATGGTCCATGAAGAAGGAGTGAGAGGAGATGCTGCGAGTGCTGGGGCAGAGATTTTCCTGCGGCCTATGGAGCAGACCGTGGTGAGGCAGCTGTCCCCCTACAGCCCATGGAGGTTGGTGGTGGAGCAGGAATCCACCACCTGCAGCTTGTAGAGGACCCCATGCCAGAACAGGTGGATGCCCAATGGCGGCTGCAACCCCGTGGGAAGCCCATGCTGGAGCAGGTTTGCTGACAGGACTTATGACCCTGCTGGAGCAGTTTGTTCCTAAAGGACTGCACATCATGGAAAGGACCTACACAGTTATGAAGGACTGTCTCCAACGGGAGGGATCCCAGGCTGCAGCAAGGGAAGAGTGTAAGGAGTTGTCCTTCCTGAGGAAGAAGGAGAGGCAGAAACAGCATGTAATGAGCTGACTGCAACTCCCATTCTCATCCTCCTGCACCAGTTGCGGGGAGAAGATAGAGAAAATCAGAAGTAAATTTAAGCCTGGGAAGAAGGGAGGGGTGGGGGAAAGGTGTTTTAAAGATTTGACTTCATTTCTCACTGTCTTACTCTGGTTTGATTGGTAAAAAATTAAACCAATTTCCCCAAGTTCAGTCTGTTTCACTTGTGACGGTATTCGGTGAGTGATCTCGCTCTCTCTCTGCCCTGTCTGGCTGAGGAGGGCAGTGACAGAGCAGCTTTAGTGGGCACCTGGCACTCAGCCAGGGTCAACTCACCACATTCGTTACAAGCTTTGATTAAAGAAAATGCACTTTAGAGACTGTGAATAAACTATGCCAGAAATAAGGTTGTTCATAAGTGATAATGGACTTTTAAAAATAAGTCAGCCTTCACTCGGTTACACTGAGTCCTCATTTTGTTTCTTTTTCTTCATTGTAGCCCTCACATTGTATTTCACTATTATGCCATTAAAAAGCTATTTTGAGGACCAAATTACTAATTTTTTTGAGATGAATCCCATGTTCTTGCTTATGACATAGCTGTTCTGAAACAGCTCACTGGAGTCCCAGGGCTGTCTGAATGAACTCGACCTTGATAGGGGCTGGAATATAAAGAGACACCACTATTCTTTCTTCCTGCTCCTCCCAACTCAGTTTCCAGTGAGGAAGGTTCAGCAATAAAGAAAACATTTATATGAAAGAGTTATTACGTGCATCTGCTTTTTTCTTCCCCTGAGAGCAGTTATGAACTATTTGAAAAAGGCTGTCCTTGACTGCAATATTTCTGCATATCATCACCACCAGCTGTAGCAATGAAAGCACCTGTGCAGGCCACCCTGCAGTGAGACTGCAAGTCATTAACTGTTCTCAGATCTTTTCTAGATAACAGGGGTAACCCAAACACCAGTATGTTAGAGTTTGCCTTGTGGATGTTTAATATCTAAACAGCTTAGTAGTTTTATATAATCTTTTAGTTTAATATCTATTAGCTAATTATCTTCAGAAAAAAAAAAGACAGAACTTAGGCAATAGTGTCAACAAAAAAATACTTTTATTTTCTTTAAATCTCTATAAAGCATGAATGTAGTGCCATAGATTACTTTTTATGGAAGGCAGTCAAATTTCCTCTAGGTCAGATTCCTCAGAGAAGTACATTAGAATTATGGATGATGAGAAAATGAAAGATTTTGGATGGTAGTTTTTCACTATTAGGGACTTTTTCCTTTTTGTTAGAACTGAAGGAGCATTGTTTTCTGGGGAGATTTTTACCCATTCACATTATCTGAGGGACTCAGAATTTTCAGCCTTTCAGTTACAGTGGAGACAGAGATAGCTGGGATGAAGAAGCAGGTTGGAATACTTAATTATTATCTTCAGTGATTCTCCTCCCTAGAATTGAATGCTTTTCCTCCTTCTCCATGTGCTGTTTTCATTCATTGTAGAACTCTCATTGCTGTGCAACTCCCATGAACATCTTTCTCCGAGGTCATATAGGAGAATTTTCTGCTACAGAGCTGTGTGGAAATAGAGGCAAAATTTTTGGAAGAACAAGTTTGGGTTTTCCAGGGCACGATTTTGATTGTGTAAGGTGATCTGGAAAGCCTGGAGCTTCTGGGATCTCCTTTAGTCTTGAGCCAGTGAAGGGAATACCTTCACCAGTGTTGGAGGAGTGAGAGTTGTATTGGGATAGCTCAGGAAAGTTTGCAGTGGGAGGTGTGAGAGAATCCTGCTGATTCAGAACTGGAATGCGATAGACAGCTCCTGTTATATGGCATGGAAAATACTTTCCTGATATGCTTGTCTTGTTGTGGTGATGTCTGTGATGGTGATGTCTGTGATAGTGATGGCAGTGATGAGGAGGGTGTCCTGGAGGAGGAGGAGGAGGACAGTGTGGTCCGTGATGATGAGGAGGATGGTGATGATCTGATCCATGAGGAGGAGGACAGT